>BJBW01004109.1:0-82074 GCA_004320125.1 Scolopax mira | reverse complement strand
GTGAGCAGTTTCTGAACAATATGCTGTTAATTTCAGAGTTAGAAGAGGCCCAGTTGGGAAAGTAAAATTACTGAATAGAAAATTAGTTCGGTTTTACCTCAAACCAGGACACTCACATGGAGGACTGAGTCCAGCTCCAGGGACCCCAACATCAGAAGGACTCGGGCCTGTTGGAATGGGTCCAGCAGAGGGCCACAGAAATGGCCTCTCCTATGAAGTCTGGCTGAGAGAGTTGGGATTGTTCAGCCTGCAGAAGAGAAGGCTCCAAGGAGATCCTATAATGGCCTTGCTGTACCTGAAGGAAGATTACAGGACAGATGGAGAGGGACTTTTTTATCAGGGAGTGTAGTGACAGGACGAGGGGTAATGGTTTTAAATTAAAAGAGGGGAGATTTGGATCAGATATCAGGAAGAAATGCTTTACTATGAGGGTGGGGAGACACTGGAACAGGTTGCCCAGAGAAGGCAAACCTCCAGGATGCCTCATCCCTGGAGGTTTTCAAGACCGGGCTGCATGTGGCTTTGAGCAACCTGGTCTAGTGGGAGGTGTTCCTGCCCATGGCAGGGGCATTGGGACTTGATGATCTTCAACTCTAACTATTCTATCATTCTATGACTCTATCATTTGCAATGAATGTCAAGGGCAGATACATCAGTCACAAAAGGTTGACCAAAAGCAATGTAGGCACACTGCAGGCTGGGATGGGTGATTTGGTGAATGCAAACACAGATAAGGCTTGTCCTTACTGCCCTCTTTGTTATCACCAATGTCTGTCAGGTATCTGTACCTAGTGACAAGATTCAACAAGGAGAAGACTTACCAACTGGGGACAATGGTTGAGTCAGGGATTGGTCAACCCACACTTGTCCCTGAAACCTGTCAAGCTGCACCCAAAGGTGCTGAGGGAAGTGGTTGATGTTCTTGTGCAGCTGCTTTCCATAAGCTCTCAAAGGTTGTGGAGATCAGGAAGGTCCCCAACAACTGAAGAAGACAAATGTCATGCTTGCCTTCAAAAAAGGGCAAAAGGCACTCTGAGGAATTGTGGGCTGGCCAGCCTCCTGTGAGTCCCAAGCGAAATCTTGGAGTGAGACTTCCTGGAGCCCACATCTGGGCACAGCAGGAAAAAGACAGTGACAGGGGGCTGTAAGCAAGGAGTTACCAAGAGTAAATTATGCCTTACCCACCTGAGTGCCTTCTGTGACAAAATCATGGGGATGAGAGGAGAGCACCAGATGCCACCTGTCTCCATTATATTCAGGCTGTCAGTGCTGTCTCCCCCAACATCCTTGCACCTAGGCTGTGACGTTACAGTCTGGGAGGGTGGTGAGCCCACAGAGTGGTGGTTGTGACCCAGACACTACTCATAGGCTGGTGTGAGCAGAACATAGCCCTGTGAGCCAGGAGAAGGCAGGGACTGTTCCCTCTGCTCAGTGCCTACCAGACTCCACCTGGGTACCACCTCTGGTTTGGTTCCTCATTACAGAAATAGCACTGACAAACTGGTGGGAAGTGAGGGGAGGCCACTGAGATGATGGGACTTGAGCTCTTGCCCTGCAAGGAAAGGTTTCAGGACTGGGGCTGGGCCAGTAGAGGAGCCATGGCCTAAGCAGTTTGGTTTGTCTGCAGCCTGGGGGATGTTTCATGACCCCACAGGGTGAAATCCTGATAAAATCTGATCTCACTGCTGTCCTTGCCTTGAGCAGGTAGTTGGACACTCCTGAGGTCCCTTCCAAACTGAATTTCCTAAGATCCAATCATCCTAACAGGTTGTCTGCAACTTCCGTGTTCTGAGAAAAGCTCCTTCCCATGGTTAGTATTTTAACTACCATGTTAGTGCGAAATTCCCACTCATGCGACTGCAGAGGAGCACAAAGGAGCAAAAATATCCTGACCTACAATTAAGAGTTGCCTACTTTTGCACCATTCTTCTACATGTCCTCTGTCATCATCTTGAGTTTCAAATGAGCAAAAAAAGCAGTTAAAACATATGTGAGAAGAAACTCAGGCACCCACATTTATCTTGGTACTGGCAAAAGACCTGGTTCATACTTGGATCAAAAGGAGCACAGGAGCAGGCCAGCCAAAGAAAACAGCAGTGCTAAAGGCATCAACCTATACCTGAGGGGGCCAGACACAGTTATTTCAAGGCTGCTGTGCAGACTGAGCCGCTTATTTCACAAAAAGCCAGACTATGTGGTGAGTTGCAATGGACTGCCATTGCAACCACAGCCAAGGCAAATTTTTACATCAAGTTTACACTACAGATGTGCTGCGCACAACTGTTCCTCAGGAGGTAAGAGCCTTAGATCACTCTAGAGATTCTGGTAGTTGAAGCAGGATGGAAGTCTATGCAGTAAAAGCACTGTGGGAGGAAGCTGTCTCTACTGATTAACAATGGCCCGGCCATTACATTTATAAAGGGGATTTCAACTCCATTTTGTCCATTATCTTCCTTCTCAGCCCCTTTACCACTTTTCCTCATTCAAGGATCCAGTTAATGAGATATATAAATACGAAGAATAAACTGTGAAAGCATTTTTTATGGCCCGATAACCATTGCTAAATGTTGACAGAAGGGCATTGCTGCCATCAACCTGAAAGGTACAAATTGCAAAGCCAGAGCCCTGAGCAGCTCTTCAGGACACAAGCTGTGTTTGACCTGCCTGAATCCAAAATGGTGGATTTGTCCATATGCAGAAGACAGAAATCTTTCGGAGCATTGGTAACTTTTCCTTAGGAAATTATGTAGATATGTCCTTGTGAGAACTATTTATCTGAATTTGACTGGTTAATCTCAGCTTTTATTCAGTCATCATTGTCATGGAGACCCATGTGGCTGATCAAGCAAAATGCCTTAATGTCCAGCCTGATTCTATGTTTGTTTATTATGTTAGCAGTTGTAACTATTTGTCCTTCTGGCTGTTAAACAATTAAAAGGAGGACCTGGTTATGTCCTGGTTATGTGCCTTCGTTATGTGCCCTGAACAAACCAGAAGGATAAACCAGATGGAAAACCCATTGCACATCTGCAGGCACAGCACTGTGCCTCTGAGGGCAGCAGCATATTACAGCATATTACAGAACAGTCTTTGAAAGCATGATCTGAAAGTATGCCTTTTTCATGCTTACAAGCCTTATATGCTTTCATCTAGCCTCATTGATTTAGTAAGTAACAAATTTAGAAAAAAATAGCGAGGTATTTTTTCTTACAGCATCTAGAAGTCATTTACTTAATAAAAATTTGCCAAAATAAGTATTGCTATAAACAAAAGCTAAGAGGAATGCACCATGCACATAGGCAGTGCTGAGCTACCACTGTTTGACTTGACCACAGGACCAGCAGCAATGAAAGGTCCCCTACTCTTCCCTTTAGTGTAGCCTCCCAAGTGCTGACAGTATATGGCATCCATAATCATGGATGCTGAGGCTAAAAATCCCCTTCCTGCCCTACACTATGTTTCTGTCAGGGAATGATATATGCTATTAAAAGCCTAGAATTACAGAGGCTTTGTGACTGATACCACAGTTTGGAGGCATTAATCTCTCAGTCCCTTCATAGAATCTAAAGTAAATAAAAAGTGTGTGAGTGTTAATGGAAATGTTTAAATTTGGAAACTGGTAGAAAGCAAGCAGTACTGATAGTGGGGACACTTAACTACAATTTCAGCGTTGCATAAAGTGAAAGGAAAAAAAAGATAAATAATTTATAATTGATCGTTAACAGGAATCAAACCTGCTGATGCATGGAAAGAATATATTTGTATTTGGAGAATTTTACTTCTTCCATAAACTAAGAGACCTTGCTGATCTGACCTATGACATGTCCATGAATACATTTTGATTAGAAATCAGAAAAGAAATACTTCCCATTAGAGGAATGAGGATCTGGAATGGCTTCCAATTCACAAGAGTCAGGACAGAAATCTTACCTATCTTTAAGATGGGAATTGAGATTGCATGGGTTTATGGGACTACATGAGATGGTATCCTTTGGCTGATCTCAGTGACTGAGGAGATCCACTATATAACCATTTAGATAATAAGTCTTTAAAATATTATAGAATTCAATCTAGGATGACATTAGCTGTAGATATATTAGGAAGAAGCTTAATGTTTCTCATTTAAAATAAGTACAAAGCTACCCTAGGTTGTAACAATAAGTATCTGTCTTTAAGCTCTTACCTGAGATTTTTCATTTACTGTGCAGTATGAAAATGTTCCTAAATTTATGAGCTAATCCTTCCATCAGTTCCCCAATAATGGCATGGATCGTGTTACTTTGAACACAGTGCAATAATTGAAATGTGCCTTGGTGGGAGCAATGATTGAAATAACATTCACGTATCAAGTCCTACTGACTTAAAAACCATACACCTAAGCCAGCCCAGCAAACACACAGCAGAATCAGCTCTGCTTTTCAAAGTAATTCAGTAGGTGAATAGACCAAAAACAATGGTGTAGAACAGGTTTGTTCATATGGGCTCTCATGCAAGAATGGAAGTCCTTCATTCAATGAAATATCAATGTTCACCCCTATATTATGGATATTTTGCAGCAAGCTCTTCTGTCTGTAAGCCTCAGTACAGCTGACACTAAAGAAAGAAGCAGGTTCTGGAGCCATCTATCTTGAAGTCCTATTCTTTGATTGAAATAAACAATACTACTAAATATAAGAAAGAAGAAGGAGCCATTGGTACTGACTAGTCATGACTCCATTGAAATGCCTACTGACTCAGCACCAGTGAGCACTGCACTGAGCTGATTTTATGCCAGCACCAAAGGCTTTTACTGCCTTATTGTGTCTCTTCTGGATTGTATTTGTTGCTGCAGGATAAAGAGTCTCAGTAAAACTCTTAATCCAAGGAATTTATGTTGTGCAGAAATAAACAAGGCATTCTACTGAAGTAAACATGTATTGAGTTATATAATATTTACTCCTGCAGTGAAATGCTTAGATTAGGTTTAATGGTAGGAACATATGAGCCAATGCCAACTTCTTGTAACACCCAAGACTGTTGGATGTTGGATGGAAGATTACCTGACTTTTTTTTTTTTCTTTTTTTCTTTCCCCAACAGGAATGTTCTTTTGCTTCTTTTATTCTTTTGTATGCAGTCTCTTCTATGTGGGCTGCTGAAATACTTGCATAATGTATGAATGCTTAAATTTCATATTATGCAGAATGTCTCTTTTGCTATCTTCTACTGAGTTTCCCTGGATACAATGAATGATCGTTCTACAAAATAGTCAATATGTACCAGCCTAGTAGCAGCAGTAGCCACTCTCATTTCCATATAGTTACAGATAGTAAAAGTGCTTTCCCACTAGTTATTTATATTGAATATAGAGCTGCAAAGTCATGATTCACTAAAACACATTGGTTTGTTAAGGAAGAAAAACATCATATAGGAAAAAGCCATAATGATATTTTAGAATCTTGAATGCATCCTTTCAGTGAGCCTTCAGGATGATTGACTGGAAATACAAGGTCTCATTTTCAACTAGTTATAATCAGCTCAACTCCATTAAGTAACGATATATGAGGCAAGGTGGCCTGTGAGTGTCACACAACACTGAGGGTCTTTGCAAGGACAATTCAGCATAGCCATGAAAATTACCTCTTTTTATGAGCTGATATAGGACATAAAAGAAGGACTAACCTTTACCATTACTAAGAACTGGAATTACTATACACTTGAATAGTTAGCTAACTAAAAACATACCTGAAATTAAGTTATTGTGAAGTAGAAGGTATGGAAACACCCATGACATACTCAGTAATTCCAGGAAGATTCCCTATTGCAAAAAGCAGTTCCTAATCTTTCAAGCATTGTCTTTCAAATACAAAATCAGTCAGTTACTCAAAATCTGCCTATGTTTATGCAGAAGGGAGCTGGGGAAGAACAAAGAAGCAGTGACCCCAGAGAGAAAGAAGGGAGTCATGAATCATATTAAGGAAAACTTCTCTACCCTTTCTTCAAGGACACTGGCCTGATTTTTTTTTCAAGAAAAACACAGCCAAGTTGTTTATTTGATCCTTTTTCATTGTGCTATTCATTGTACTAGTCACTAAACTTATAAATGCAGTCTTAATCAAACAACCCTTATTATCGCAGCTGCAGAGATTTATGATTTGGGTGCATAGCAGGTGAGAGTTGCATTACAACCTTCACTTGTGGAACTTCTAGTGGGAAATGAGGCATTTAGCTTGCATGTAAAGAGAGGAATAGCTTTTTCTCTTCTCCGTTACCTTCTCATCCTCAAATTATTGAAAACCAAGAATCTTCACCTAAAGTTCATGCAACCACAGATTGTTGTAATTAGGGCCTTGAAATGGCTTAGGGAACAGTCATATGATACGAAGCCAGATCTTGACATGGCAGAAATTGCTGTAGCTTTTGAGTCCAAGGGAACAATGATTACAAAAGAACAACTTATTAGCTCAAAGAACTAGCTGAAAGAACAACTAATTATGGAGGACACTTTATTATAAGGGCCAGAGTGACCTCAATTCTGTCTCCCTACACAGTCCTTGAACTCTTTTGCAGAGGTAAAACTAAACTTTTCAGTTCTTAAGTAGAAAACTCATAAGCCCTTTAACAAAATGCTTTGGTGGCAGGAGTTACAGGGCTAGAATAGTAAGCTGTTTCACATCCTCCATACTGAAACCACCTCTCTGTAACTTTTTATACTTCAATTGGCAGTCTTTTAGGCAGGAAGCTATTAAAACTCTTTCCATTTTTGGAGGTGAAAGCAAGCACCCAGTAGAGATCTGACAGGGACAGCAAAAAGAATTGTTGCAAAATGAAATATGTAATTTCAGAAGTTTAAACCAGAAAATAGGAAAAAAATTCAGGCCACAAAGCACTAGACCTGTACGTGCAAATTGAGTACCCACTGTGAATTCAGCTATTTTGTTAGCAGACAGACTTTCACTGTGACAGTATATAATGTGTTATCACTCTTAAAAAACCTCAAGACTGTATTTAATCCGGTGCATCTGAGCATGATTTAAAGGAATGAGTTATGCACAGTGTGGGTGGCTGCATGTGGGAAGTGAATGAAAGTTTGGCAGTGAGGAGTTAACGAATACTTGTGAGCACTGCTATTTTTGTTTAAGGCACGTGAACTGAGGTTGCTGTTAGTACAATCTTCAACTGATCCGTTGCTTAATCTTTAACCATTATAGGTTATTTAAAAAGGTATCTGCTCAATCTCAAAACTAGGCAAACTAAGTTGCCTAGAAAGTGAAGTACAAGTCAGCTTTTCTGGTTAACTCTGTAACTGTACAAAGTTGTTTCACAATAGAAACGTTCCTTATAATCTTCTCCCTGGAGAAATAAATGGGTCCCTATCAGTAATAAAAAAAAGATTTAATCACACAAAAGGATGTATTTCTACTTTACTGCCAAAAGTATAGACAGGCGCAACCCCCAGTTTCATTTTGTGACTAAAAACATCCTCAGCTGACTACTTCTTCTTTTGTAGTTTGGCTGTGGCAACGTAGCCTGTTTCAACTTCAAACTTCACTGTTCAGATGTACACTGAACAATACGAATTAGGCTCCCTGTGCCAGTACGTTATAAGTTGCTACATTTTTGCAGAACATTTTTGCAGCTACATAGCCAATGCAAGATCAGGAGGTATGATACCAATCATTTCAAAACCACTGTTTCAGTTTAGCCAGCTCCAGCATGCTTCAGGATTCCCAAATCTCCAACAGGCATATGTTGAAGTCAAAGTCTAAGGAGGATTACAACTCTCATCAAGTGATAAATAGGGGTAACTAAGAGGTTCATGAAACTCTCCAGTCAGAAACTTGTTTGGGTATTTTACATTTCTGCATTATTTCTCTGGTGTGACACACCAAATCTGGTGTCTCTGTAGCATGGTGATTCCTGATAGGGCTTGTTCTGGAATAGCCCTGACATATATTCTCCGTGTCCCCTGACACACTGGCTGTGCTGTGCAAACACTTCTGAAACCTCCTACGTATTGCCTCGAAGACACGAATTTACCACACCTCTCTTTATCCCAGACCACCAACTAGGTGATGAATGGCTGCTTGGTATTCTCTCTGGATGTTGGCAATCCACTTTTGCATGGTGAAGATAGCCCTCCTTCTCGTGAACTGTTGCTGCTGCAGTCCAGTTATATTACAGTTTCAAAATCTCTACAACTTTATCCTGTAATCCATCTACCCAGAGCCTCCCCTGAAGAATGAGACTCATATATGACCCCTGATCTAGCAGCCTTGGGATGTACATAGTTGCTGCAAGAATAGCTATGAGCTCTTTGTGTCACTCTCCTGCTTTTTCGCTAAATGTTTTAACTATATCTCCGTTAAAAAAACAGCTGAAAGGCAAAAAGAAGAGAGAAACATTTTCTCTAACATCTATTTTGAGAAGAAAATTAGAAGAAATTAGTGCTGATACTGTGGGAGTTACAGAACTTCTCCTGGGAATGTATGGGAGTTTCTTTTCTTCCCCTTCCACCCAGTATCTGCCTTGGGAGCTGTTAGGGTAGGGGTACATCAAAACTAGAGTGGTTGTAGAGTCAAATAGTAGACATCCTCTTTCTCAAACGACACAGCCAGAGCAGAAATAGTACTTTTGGCTGGTACTTGCCTGTTATTCCAGGCATCCATTTCTCTCACACTGACAAGGCAGTAGGAAAAAAATGCTCTTCCCCCAGATTATAAAGCACTCATGAAGAATCTGTTGTAGGTGCCTTGGCTGTTTTTCTGCAACTCTGACTGTGTGGAAGACTGAGAAACAGGAGCCCATTTGACTTGCATAAACTAATTGCTTTTTACAAAGTCTTAGATTATTTTTTTTTATCTAATCCAAAAAACTACAAAAATACAGCAGTTTAACACTCAAATTGTGTGAATGAGTGTGATTTACCAGGGATTAAGATTCTCAAAGGAGTCAAGCCACTTTGCCTGCCACAATATTCTATTTAAGGCATCGTACTTGCACAGCAACAGGGCCTGTGAGTCACGACAGTGCTTCTGAATCACAAAAACAATCTTGCTGGTGCCATGGATCAAAAAATAGCTTAGTTGTGAATACTAGCAGGTGGCAAATAATTAGATGCAGGTGTGTATGTGAGTAGATGTCCAAAACTGAATTTTCACACTCCCAGGTAGAAGCCTGCTACTGGCATGGGGGACAGTTGTAAACATGGATAACATCTGGTCTAAACACAGGTGGTATGTCCTGAATCCTCCAGTTGAGGAAGCATCATGAGACACCACTTAAGAGGCTAATCACACATCTTGCTTCTGCACTCAGACTATTGGGGTTGGGAAAGCTGGGGCCTAGAAAGCAGCAGGTCAAGATCATGGATGAAGGAAACATCCTGGAAGAGTGAGAACATCCTAGAGATCAGAGAGCCGAGTGGAGATGAGTGTCAGGGGATGCCCAGCATCCTTAGTCGCTAACACCCAAGAGAAGTAACTGCAAGCAGCATCACAGGAGGAATCTACATGACTTTCTGCCCAACCATACTGGTTGTACCATGACCTCCATGCTGGGGACAAAGGTCAAGAACTTGGGAACTTAATGCTAGGGGAAGTGAGGACTGAGTGTATAAAGAACCCTTAATCTTGTTGGCTCTTAAACAAACCTCAGTACCCAAATCCTTGATGGCTGTCATTCAATCTGCCTCATCTGTGACAGCTTGACAGGTTGCCTCATACATTTTTCTCATTCTGAAAGCATTTCAGAGCTGACATTTACTAATGTGTGCCAGATGATCCATGCAGATGCATTGAAGTGGAGAACCCACTGTTCTTTTCCACTAGGATTGAAAGAAGTGATTACAAAAAAAGAGCACAGAAATCAACTACCTTAATGTTTTTGATTAGGTTTTTCTGGTTGGATTAAGAGTTTTCTGCTATAGTGAAGTGATAAAATAAAAAAAAAAAAGGCAATTCTGTTATAAAAATGTTGGAAATTCAGAAAAAAAAAGATACTAAATGTTTATTAAACATGTTTTATCAGGTAAAACACAGGTCAGGGTACCATACATAGTCTAACCACCCCATCAACTCATATGAAGAAGCAGACAGATCTCTAGGCATACTCTAAATGTGGAATTAAATTATGGTGTGTCTCTACGAGAACTGTGCAGATACCACTGCTTGGCTCGACATGAGTCATATGGAAGAAAATACAAAATTGTCATTGTAGAGTTTAAAAAAGTTGTGGAGGTAAGGAGAGCAGTAAATAATAGAGTCCAGTTCTGTGATCTGGACAGCTTAACTGCATTGATTCAAAGAAATATACGTTTCAACAAAACAAAATATAAGGTTTATGCTTAGGAATAAAGAATATAGGATGTATTTATCCAGCAGCTGTGCTGTAGGATTGACTGTGATTGATAATCAAGAAAATGTGACTTCTCAGTGCAAAAGCACAAGTGGAAAACATGCTAGTTTCAGATATATAAATAGGGATGTTACATAACCTCTGCATTTGGTATTAGCATGATTGCTTCTGGCATATTGTGTCCAGTTCTCAATGTCCATGAAATACACTGAAATTAGACAGGATCAAGAAAAGAGCCATAAGGAACATTTAAGGTTGGGGAAATGAGCTACACATTGAAAGACAAAAACCAAAATCTATTTAGGTTGCAAAAGAGAAAGTGCAGGGATCTGCTTGATTGTAATGAAAGTGCAGCTTTCATAAGGAGTTTTTCTACTCAATATAAAAACATTGTATGTCTAGAAATTCAAGGTAAACAATTTAAAATTACAAATAAGATTTGTAATTCTCTTTTTTTTTTAGTTTTTTGCCAGGAAAGATAAATATCAATAAAAATAAATTGGCATATCTTATTGAAGACCATAACAAATTCTCTGTTACTGTCAAATTATGTATCAAGATCTTCCTAGAGACATACATACCCAAACATGCATAAACCCAGACATTGCCAATGGTGCGTATTACATAGACAATCAGACTACAGGGTCACAATTGCCCCTTCTTAACAAAAATTTCTCTGTGTTTATGGGTGAATAGCCATGGAACACGTTATAGTTTAACACCTACTATAGTGTTACAGCTTCAAATCCGAAAGAAAAAGGAAATATCTTATTATCATTAATGTGAAACATTGAAAAACACCTTTTTTCTTTATGGGAATTTTACTTAAAGTTCTAAGTAAGTGTCTGAAGAAAACATTGCACAAACCACAGAAATCCTTGGATTCTGCAAGGCAACAAACACATTTGAAAACAAACCTGAATCTGGTAGTATTCATAAGCAGCAGAAATAAATAGGAGTCACATAAAAGTAGAACAAAAAAAGAGCTGTTAGTTGTGATCCTAGTCAAAAAAAATGACATGAAGAAAAAAAGAATGACAAACACAACGAAACAATGTTCTTGGACAATATGTGCCTAAAAAGAAATGATCCAACGCCTCTTACCACTAACACATGGCCTCTACACCATGTTTCCATGTCGTGGTGTTCTGCTTTGTGGCAGTATGCTGTCTGTGTACATGGTCATAATGCTCCAGTCTATACGATTTCTGACAGCTTTCACAATGTGCATTTCCAACAGGACAATTTAGTATTTGTTTTGGAAGAAGCTTTGTGATGCTTTGTGTGATAATTTTTTCCTTCTGGAGGTGTAAACAACAGTTTACAGATGTCAAATTGGGATTCAAGAGATAGTACACTATAAAATTGTGATCACAGTTACTACCTTTGAAAAAAGAAGACTGGTATCTACAGAAGCAGGCAGATATTTACAATAACAGATTGGCTTGGGGTTTCTTGACCTTTAAAGTTCATCTACCCAACCCTCCTGTCATGGGCAGGGACATCTTTCACTAGATCAGATTGCTCAAAGCCCCTTCAACCTGATCTTGAAGATTTCCAGTGATGGGGCATCCACAGCTTCTATAGGCAGCTTGTTCCAGTGCCTCATCACTCTCACAGTAAAGAATTTCTTTCTTATGTCCAACCTCAAGCTTGCTTCTTTCAGTTTAAAACTGTTATCCCTTGTCCTATCACTAAAGAGCCTAGCACCAAGTATTTCTCTGTACTTCTTGCAAGAAATAATTCCATAAGATCCATATAAGAAAGAATAGATATTGAAAGGCTGCAATAAAGTCTCTCTTGGAGCCTTCTCTTTTCCAGGCTGAACAATCACAACTGTCTCAGCTTTGTTTCACAAGAGAAGTGTTCCAGCCCTCTGATAACTCCTGTGGGCCTCCTCTCAACCTGCTCTAACAGATCCATGTTTTTCTTGTGCTAGGGATGCACAAGAACTGGATCTGGTCTGGATGCAGTACTCCATATGGCATCTCACCAGAGCAGAGTAGAGGTGGAGAATCATGTCCCTTGACCTCCTAGGCCAACTTCTTCTTATGGAGCCCAAGATACAACTGGCTTTCAGGGCTGCAAGTGCACATTCCTGATTCATATCACTTTGTGCATGGCCTTGTTGAGCTGCATGATGTTCACATTTGTTCACTCCTCAAACCAGTGAAGTTCTCTCTGGATAGCATCCCTTCCCTCAAGCATATCAATTGTACCACTCAGTTTGGTGTTATCTGCAAACTTCCTAAGGATGCACTCAATTTGACTATGTCATTTATGACAATATTGAGCAGCACTAGTGCCAGAACAGACCCCTGAAGGACACCACTTGTAACTTACATCTGTTTGGATATTGAGGCATTGATTGCATCTCGTTGGGTGCAGTCATCCAACCAGTTCCTTACCCATCCAATAGTCTATCCATTTTAGTGACAAGGATGTTGTGTGGGATGATATCCTTAATGGCTTAAGAATCCCACCTTACCTACTGGTTTGATTCAAAGGGATAAAGGTTGGATTTGATGCTATCTCATGTGGTTCTAGGATCATACTCAGAAGTCATGTTTAAGAGCAACAGAGTTCATACTAGTTGTTGACCTTTAGTATGCACCATGTGTCCACACCTAGTAAGTGGTTCCCAGATGGATATGTTTGTAGCTGATAAGTGAAACCAGATTTCTGCAGAAACATTCTGGACTGCCTAGTCTTTATTGACAGAAAGCCATGAGTGTGAAAAAAGCAAACTACTAAAGTACCTTAGAGACATTTTGCAGGCAGCGACCTCTATGTAGCTTCCACCATGCAATATCATCATGGGTTTCCTTCGACCAAGAGAGAAACCATGCCAAGCACACAAGTGGTGCAAACAAGTGGACAGTGCATAACTCTAAATGTAGATAAAAGGCAAATCTGCACCAAAAAACAAATAAAAATCCTGTCTAGGAAATTTGCATGTCTTGCAGAGTAAATTGCTATCAAAACCACATTTACTGGGTGACAATATGGCATGCACATGTAATACTTTGAAATCATACCACTGACTACTTCAAAGGCAGCAAGCAAGATAATGTAGTACTTTTATGAGGAAGACTCACACTACTGAAAACCCTCTGGAAAAACACAAGAAAAATGTAGACAAAAACTAGGAGTAAGGAAATCGATACAGGAAAAATTGTGGCCCACCAATTTCTGTTCTTTTGTAGCCTCAGGAAATCATATTTTTTGACTTGTCCCATGGTCCCTACAGAGGATATTGACAAGTACTCCAGGTTATATAGCTTCTTAGCCAGTAGGCGGCATCTCATAAAAGCTCATAAAAGGAAAATTGTAAGTTTGGGAAGTGTTTGGGAAACAATTAATATTTTGATCAACCTTTAAATGACAAAAATTCCACTTTTCCCCACTTGTCTTTGCTTTTTTGGAATGCAAGGGGGCTTTTATTAACTTCTCAGATTGAACTTGGGTAAATAATACTGACATCTACATCTACATAATATTTATCATTGATAAGTTCCTTCCTTTCTCCCCTTTCTTCCTCCTTCTCTTTCTTCCCTCTCCCTCTTCTTCTCTAAGAGGAATTATTGGGAAGTTGGAAATGTTGTATGCCCCAAATAGGACACTGCCACTTTCAGAAGGCTTAGAAATCCTGTTTTGGATGGAAAGAGGAACTTCCTGTCAACAGGTTATAAAAATAAATTCCTTTTCAATTTCAGATCTTGTAATCCATAAAAATATGTACCTGTGAATAAATAAGCCAGTTAATTAATTTAATGCACTCTAGTATTACCATCTTCTTTGATTTTTATTTTGGTTTATTTTTTTTCATTCTCACAGTATATGTATATGTTTATGTTTTAGTGTCTTCTGGAACAAAGTGATGAAATAATAATATTGTGATATTATTTTTGTATTTCTAGTAGACTTCCTCCAAACCTTTCACCATGATTTTACATGTAACTGGACACTAGCACACATGAACAGGTCCTGCATACAGCTTATAAATGCTACTGCTTGTTAATACATTGTACATTTTACAGGAGTAAGTTTGGATACACACATTATTAATTATGTTTGTAAGTGAGATTACTCATCCTGGTTCAGAGTTGACAAATCACTCAAGAAGAAAATGAATTCCAGTTTAAGTGGAAGCACATTCGACAACTGAACTCACCAGGATTATCTGTTACCACCATCAGGCAAGGCTAAAGGAGGAAAAAGGAGGCAAGTAAAAGGAGCCACATCCTCTTTAAAGCAGGAAAGGTGTTCATGTGTGGACAATTTTAAAGAGGAAATCAATAGTAACTGCCTACTTCAACTCTTTATGACAGTTTATTTTTGTCTGCATGCCTTGAGGGTTTTATCTTCTGCTAGCAATGCAAAATTAGATAAATGTCTAGTCATTGATAATATACAGATTTTAGGAATGAAAAGATTAGCAAGACAATTTTTAAAAATGGTTAAGTATAATGTCTTATGATGACATCATGACTAGAAGTGCTATTTTATTACTAGAATAGAATAGACTATTTCAGTTGTAAGGGACCTATAGTGATCATCTGATCCAAATGACTGAGCAATTCAGGGCAGATCAAAAGTTAAAACAAATTGTTAAGGACAATGTCCAAATGCCTCTTAAAAAACTGAAAAACTTGGTGCGTCAACCAACCTCCTTAGGAAGCCTGTTCCAGTGTTTGACTATGCTCTCAGTAAAGAAATGCTTCCCAATGTCTGGCATGAATCTTCCCTAATGCAGTTTTGAATCATTCCCATGTGTCCTGTCACTGGATCCCAGGGAGAAGAGCTCAGAATCTCCCTTTCCATTTTCCCTCCTCAGGAAGCTGTAGAGAGCCATGAGGTCACCCCTCAGCCTCCTTCTCTGCAAACTAGACAAACCCAGAGTCCACAGCTACTCCTCATAGGACATTCCTTTCATCCCTTTCACCAGATTTATTGCCCTCCTCTGGAGGCATTTGAGGACCTGAACATCATTCTTAAATCATGAGGCCCAGAACTGCACACAGTACTCAAGGTGAGGCCGCACCAAGGCTGAATACAGTGGGATAATCCCCTTTTTTGACCAGCTGGTTGTGCTGTGTTTGACAGACCCCAGGATGTTGTTCCCCCTCTTGGCTGCCAGGGCACACTGCTGTCATTGAGCTTAATGTCAACCAGCACCCCCAGATCCTTTTCTGTAGGGCTGCTCTCCAGCCACCCCTCTTCCAATTTAGACTTGTGCCCAGCATTACTCTGTCCTAGGTGAAGAATCCAACATCTGGACCCCCATTTATCACAGCCCAATGCACCCCATTTCACCCCATTTATCACAGCCCAATGCACCAGCCTGTCTAGATCCTTCTGCAAGGCCTCTTGTACCTCAAAAGCCTTTGCTCTGTCCAAGACCCGCAGAGTGAATGCCCATGGCAGTAAATGAAATAGACATTGTATGTATGGTCATTGATTCTTCCCCTTTTTGGGTATGGTAATTTTCAGTTTTAGATGGAGTTGATGTTGATGATACAAAGGTTTCAGGGAAAATTAGGTGGTTGAAGTAGCCTGTTCTAGATTAACCCCAGCTCCCAACTTAATTTCACACTTAAGAATAAATATGCTTAACTTTCTTTCTCTTTCTGTATAATCCCAAGTATTTGCTGCATACTCATCTCTTTCTTTTACAGAGAAAAATCACTCAATAGTAGATAAATCAATTATATTTTTTCTCTCTATTGACTTAGTTGCTATGTTACAAATTACATACAGGGTACATTTTGACCACAAAATACAATAAAGAACATTCACTTCTATAGCAGACCAATAATTATTTTACTCTGATGCTCAGGCTCCACAGACAGTTACCTCAGCACAATCCTGATGATAGAAGCTGCTGTTCGGTGGCATGCACCCCATCAACTATTTTTTGAAAAAGAAGGGGGAGGCACAAGTTCCTTTTTCTGATACTTCTCAGATGTTTCAGGATCAGTTTAGGTGTTCTGAAACTTTGAAACAAGGTGCTGAATTCTTGCTTTGCATAGTGTGCTAAGTGAAACAGAAGTCAGAAAGCAAAGTGTTAATGAGGATGAAGACAAGCTAATCCTGCTGAAATATGTCCCTGTAGATTGACAGATTATTCTTCTAGTTCTGAAGTTGTTTGGCTTCAGGACTCTGCCTAAAGACTAATTTTTATAATTCACCAGAAGACAATTATTTAGAAGACAGAGTCTGTAAAGCTGCTGACTGATGAGACAGACATTTTTTAACAGCAGTAGATCAAAGTATAGTAATTATGTGCTTTGATGCAAATATGTTAATACAGGTATGAAGATTTCAAGGAGTTTCTAGAGCTGAGATTTATTTTAAAATGTGTTTCAAAGAAAACCCTGTGTAATTTGTAAGAAGCTAAATCTATCTCCTTTTTTTTTGCAAAAAAAAAGAGCAAGTTAGTTCAATTACTTTAAAACTATATTAGTATATAACAGTCACAACAGAGCATTACATTTCTGTCCAACAAGCTAAAGTGCCTAGCCTACTGCACACCCGCAAAACTAAACGTAGATCAGAGTAATCCTCTTGTAATGTCTTGGAAGAATAACTCATTTTTTCACAGCTGGCCAAGGTCTCATCTTGAGCCATGTCAATATCTGGGGCATGCATATGTAACTTGCAAACTAGTAACAAGAAAAAGTTTGGGAAGAGGGAAGGGTGTTAACAATTCTTCAACCATCCCTCTTCAGGGGCTTTCATGCTCTCCCATGTGGCAGCGGGAAAAAACAGAAGAGACCTCTAGGTCTTTTAAAAGTGAAATCATAAAAGTTTAGAGTGTTTGGATCCCAGTTATGGCAATAAATATTTCATTAACAGTGTTTGCTATTGACATTTCTCCCGTCAGTGTTTTTGGTTTTCTTCTCAGGCACAAATCCTAGCTGGATTAAATCTCACTGAAACCAGTGAACTACATATCGCTCTTTATGTAAGGTAGCTGGAGGAAATCCCTGAGATTTTTCATGGAAACACTAGGCTGAAGCAGTCTCAGATTCTCAGAGCAGCCCGTAAGCCCTCTAAAGGCAACTGAAGCATTTCTCAGGAACAGTGAGCTCTACTGTTTATTACTTTGGACAGCAGCGTACGTGTGTCAGGGTAGCAGGCAGCAGAAGAGCTCGGGATTTGAAGCCAAAGGCTGCCTGTAGCCCGATGTGAGTGAAGTGCCCAGTGATACCTAGGGCAGCATGCTGGAGGACAGCACACAGTGGCACCCAGCTAGCTGCTGCCATGGGGCAGAGGCAAGTTGTATTGAGCAATAGCTATTGCTGGGAAAAGTTGTTTTCACTCTTCTGTTCACAGGAGGAGCAAGTGAGCTTATCTCTGCAGGGCTAGGTCTAAGTTCATCCTGTTTCTCAGCTCTACTCCCTCTTTTATTATTCAGTGGCAAACCCAGCCTCTCTCTCACTCCTTATCCTTCATACAGCCAAAGACAATTTTCCTTGCCTGGGGTCACGGCTTGGAATATATCTCCTTTCAGCTGCAGCCCTAATAAGCACAGCAGTATCACCCTCAGAAACATCTTCGTAAGAGGGCTTTTGCAAGTGTTAATTTAAAAGACTTTTAGTGCTGTTTTTCTAAATTTATTACTCTGCTGTTCAAGAAAGCAGGAAGTATTATAGTGTTGTAAGCCAACTGAATTGTGTGAGAGCGTCTCATGCCAGTTACTTCTCCAAACTAGATTAACCTGCAAGACCAATTTGCGTTTTGCTTTGTTTGCTAGCTAATCATGTCAAAGAGATTAGAAAGACAGTAAAAACCCATGTCATCTCATTGGGAGTCATCTTGAGCTACAAGACCTCTCACAGGAAATTACCAATAGCAGCTTGTAAGACTCACTTTCACATGTCCACTTTATTTTGGATGCTCTTTATGACCTGACAAAGATGATAGGAAAGTCAAGGTAGGATGGAGTCAGTAAGTTCACTATTCTTTAAACTTGCTTCACAGTAAGCATTCGTATGCAAAGAAAGCAAGAAAAAGGCTGCCCATAGCATACCAAAATTAAGTCCACTCTGTGCTTTCCCACTGTGTTTTTCTCTCCTCCTACTATTTATCTGGAGAGTTTGTAGGAAAGATAATCTGCTATGCATTTGTATAGTGCAAAGGTCTTTTAATGATAAACTATGTAACGACAAACTTTGCAATCCAGCTTTGAGAATGACAATGTCAGTGCCCCTGGTGCCAAATTCATTCACCACTTAACAACCTGATGAAGACAGGTGTCTTCAAACAGGAATTCAGAGGACACTCATCATGTTATCCTTGGTTATATATGGCCCCATGAAGTCTTAGCCCAATATTCTCAATAGCAATCCTCTTAGCATGTGTTTTTTCTTGATGTACTTTGACTTAGGTTGTCAGAGCAGAATATGCTTCTGGAAGTGCAGTTCTCTGGGCTAAAAAAATTATTTTTTCTCCAACTTTCTTCTTCCTAAGCCTCTTTTCTTTTTTTTTTTCTTTTTTTTTTTTTCCTTTTTTTTTGTGTGTGTGTGTGTGTGTGATCATCTCCGCTGAAGAAGCCATTTGGCTGCCAACTTCTGGTATTTCTGATACCTCAGCTGGCATCAATTTTCTCCTATACCCTAAAAACTTGATGCAGTACAGCAGCCAAGGACTGAGGTTAATATTGGAGCACTGAGTACAACAGAATAGGTGAAACAAAGCAGTAACTGACACCTCAAAATAGATGCTTAAAGCTTATAATATTTTAAAATCAGTTCTATTCTTCTGAAAACATCCAGTAAGTTTCCTACTGCTCCAGGTTACAAGAGCAACAGGTTACAAGATACTGCAGCTTGCAGCAGAGGAAGCTGACGAACTCAACCTTTTGAAAACGAAACTTTTGAAAGTGGTTACAACCTTCAGGTTGGTTGCAAAAGTTAATTGCTGGACGTTACTACGTGAGACGCCCTGTCGGAAGTCCCCGAGACTCCCAAACCCACAGGGTTGCTCCAACTTTTGCGCCTCTTACACGGCGGAGAACCCATGCCTTCCGAGGGTCTGGGGGGGCGTGTGTGTGATCCGGCGGTGGGAGCGGCTGAGGGTTCGAGGTGGCGAGGGTGTGTCATCCCCCGCACCTCCCGGCCGCTCCCAGTCACCTCCCGCCTCCCGTCCGGCAGCGCCCGGGGAAGGGGAAGGGGGCGGCCCTGCCTCCCGCCCTCCCTCCGCCGAAACCACTCCCCGAAAAGAAAGTCACCAGGGGGTGGGGAAATGGTGACAGCTCCAGGAAGCCGCCGCCGGCACCGGGAGACACCGAGGGGCGGCAGCCTGCTGGGTGGCAGCTTCCAGCCACCTCCGCCACGGCGAAGCCAGTTCCGTCGGCGGCCGCCATGGGCTCCCCGCAGCGCCCGCCGCTCGCCCACGTCTTCAGGGGGACCTTCGTGCACTCCAGCGCCTCTGCGCCCATGGAGATCCTCCACGGACACCTGCTGGGGGTGGACGATAGCGGGACGGTGAGAGCAGGGGGTGAGGGAAGGGGTGTTGCGGGGGCGGCCGGTGCGGGCGACCGGGGGAGTGGTCTTCAGGTCTCACCTGGTGTTCCCCCTGCCTTGGGGTGAAAATACCCCTTTTAGGGTACTGAGTGCCTTTCTGGGGGGGGTGGTGAGGGTCAGGGCCGTCCCCGCCGGTGTGTAAGGAGAAAGAGGAAAATTTTGGCGCTGGAAATAGTCGGCGTCTGTCGGCGAGAGGAGAAGGGATTTCATGCCTGCAGGAGATAACCGGGATGGTGCGTTACCTCCTTGGCACGAGTCTGCAGGTCGCCGAAACCTGTTTTTGAAGCGTGCTCAATGTTTCCAAAGCAGCAACGCGCCTGGACCGGGCATTCTTCCAGGCTCTCTCCCTCTTCTTTCAGTTTCACAAGACAGTTTGTCATTCTCTATGTATCAAATAGTGATCGTGAGTAATTTCACTTTACCCCCCGTACTTATGCACAGCCTCCTAAGTGAGGCTTTTTTTAATATTTTTTTTTGTCACAAGAGAAAACATGGCATATACCCACAAAGAGTTAGGAAGATACTGGCGTTGGGCATGATAGTGGTACAAGCCAAGTTTAAAACAAGCGTTACACTTACTGATAATGCACGATCAGTTCTGGCAGGAAAGCTGTATCATCTTCTTAAAAATGTCACGGGTGACACTTAGTTGCACAGTGCACGTTGTGTAGATACAGTGGTATTTTCTTACATAAATTTTCTTACCGTAATATATTATAGGTAGTTTATAGACGATAAAAATAAAGGTCATTTTCTTTTTGATGCTAAATAACAGGCATCAGGCTTCAGAGTGTCAGGCTTCAGTGTGTCAGGCTTCAGTAGCCTTTAAAATCTGTACAAAACACAGTTATTAAAATAAGGGCTGTATTTAACTGGATGGTTTGAAGAACAGTGTGGTGCCAGTCTTGAGGAATGGCAAATAGAAAGAGTAGTATTTCTCAGGGTAAAGAAAATAGAGACAATAGGTGCAAAATGTGACTTAAAATGTTGGTGTAATTAACTTAGCTGAGTAGAATATTAAGTAAATAGAACAAGTATCAAGCTAAAAGCTCCTGTTGAAGGCATGAAAAGAGCAAGAGTTGTGGAATAAGAATTAATAAGTGTTGCCAAACACAAAATAAGTGTTTGATTTTAGCCAGCTGGGATAGCAATTGACCTGTGTTAAGCCGTACAAGGAGGAAGGTAGCAAGGCACCAATGTCCATCTAGAATTCGTCGCTTAGACTTTCTCAGTAGGCTGGGCTGTTAGTTCAGGACCTGAATCTGGTAAGTGCTCCTGCCTCTCATCTAGCTTCACATTCTGGTTTTGGCAACTAGGCAAACAATTGGCATCATGTTTCTAATTGCAAAAGTCAAATAATCATTGTGGGAACAAGGAGGGAAGAGAAGCATTTAGGAGGGGACAGAAGGATGGACTACTTAATCATGTTCATCTATGAATGCCATAGTCAGAAAAGAAGTAACACAGGCATTGTTGGATCAAAAAAAGCCCTGAGTTTCTTCATCCAGTTCTGTTCATTTTCCATTCTTTTGATAGCAAAGTTATTTGCGCTGTAGCACTTGGAGGCAGTCGTGTGTCTGGGCTGATACATAGTGGACCAGATATGCATTGGTGGAGGAGCTTTGGGCATCTCTCAGAATAACAAGAGGCCTTAGCTAGGCATTAGAGTAGGGAGGTGTCAGCTTCTCATCTTTGGATCCTTTAGCCTCATCATATGGGTGACACATCAGAACTGATCAAAGTGTCCGGGCACCAGTGTTCGCAACTGTTGATCCACCCTTTTGTGATACATGTTTCCGAAACTGCTGGTTATCTTCTGTGACTTCTTTCTTTACAAGCTGAAGGTCTTCATCTTGCCTGTGCACTTCAACTCCGTGAACTCTGCTATAGAGTTTTCCCTTGCTTTTACAGCTTTTAAGGTCCAGAACTAATTTAATGGACCAGTGCAAGTGAATGGCCAAGGGATATTCTTTGGGACCTCAAAGACCTTAAACATTCAGTGTTAGAAAGGTGGCCAGAGCAAATGCATCCAGAAGCAATGGAAGACATCTCTTAGGTTACCAAGGAGCTCTGCTGGGAAATTTGAAAAGAGTATAGAGGTCTTGCTGATTCATTCATAGCTGCATTCAAAAATAATTAGAGTCATAGAATCATATAGAATGTGTTGGGTTGGAAGGGACTTTTAAAGGTCCCTTTAGTCCCTAGTGCAACCCCCTTGCAGTAAGCAGGGACATCTTTAACTAGATCAGATTGACCAGGTAAGATATGAGGTATAGGGTTGATTTCTTGTATCCAGATCCCTTGAAATATATTTTCTTCATGCTTCCATGTTTTAAGTGTTTTATTTATCTGCACCCTAACAGTATATAATAGCCACTTCTTTTCCATGGCAACGGCTGTTTCCAGAATTTGCCATCTGGTATTTCATGTTTTTCTCTCTCTTTCCCTTTTTTTTTTTTTTTTTCAGCAGCTCTAACATTACTCATTCTGCACCATTTTGACTTCAGTATCTGAGTGACATTTTCTTTATTGCTCATCAGAAATTTCAGTAGGTCTGTATTCTAAGCCTTCTGCAGATATACATCTAATTAAGCTGCCTGTATTTCTCTTCAGAAGGAGAGAGATGCTGCTTCATGTGAAGTATTAATGGACTACAATATTCTTGCAGTTTTTTCTTGAGTAGTATTTATTTATATGGTATGATTTTAATAGATGATTTTTTCTGACTAAAATTTTAAAACATCTGCTCTTTAGGCAAAGTAAATGCTGTATGTGCATTTAATAGACTAGGGACACAAAAACTTTTTACTATAGTTTAGCAGCCTTTGCTTATTTTTCTCTATAGAAAAAACAGAAAATGCAAAAGTAATGTCATACACATAAAAAAATGGGTGTGCAAACTGCTAAACAGGGTTCTTTTGATCCTAAGTTCCTTCCTATTGTCTTTTTACAGCTATTTGATCTTACCTTCACGTGTTTTTTTAATTGCTACCTCGGAAACTGTTGTCATGAGGGTGATACAGGCCCTCAGTGTGGTAATCTTCACAGGAGCGGAAGGATGCTGGTAGCAGTAACATTGCTCCCTTGAACTTAGAGGAACAAGCTTTTATGCCAAGGGAGCTAGAATACCATGAGTTGATTTCTGGCAGATCCTGTGTTTTGACAGAATTCCTGGAAGCCCAGGACAGCCAGTCTTTGGCCAGGGGAGGCAGCAGGGTCCTCTGCTCTGTCAAGTGTTGCGGAAAACTGGATCCTGCCTGGAGCCTCTAGTGGGCATTGCAGTTCCTGGACTTCCCACTTTTTGCTTCTTAGGGAGTTTGTCATGCCTATTATTGTCAGACCAGTGAATTAAAGACCTAAGAATTCAGCTGCCAAGAGTCAACTTGTAATTGTAGATTAAAATACCATACAATTCAAAGATAAACAGAAAGCATGCTAAAATTCTGACTTGGCAACAGTAACTCAGTAGCAGTAGAGTTGATGTCCTCCAGGAGTCAAGTGGGTCTGAGTTAGGCTTCAGATTGTAGTTTTTTTTTTCTTTTAAAATAAGCAAAGATCTCAGATATGGATGTTCTGGAAATGAAAACATTATCCACATTTTTCCCTCAATTTCTTTCTCTTCTTCAGCACTTAGAAATATTAAAAAACCCCAACATTAATGACAAGAGCAGAAAATTAGAGAATGCTTAGCTCAGTGCCAGTCAGTCCTAGGCAAAGCAATTAATTTGACCCCTCTGGTTTCGAACACTGTAATTACATTCCCATAAGGCTGTCACACACCTCCACATGAATGAAATTACTATCTATATTGCTAGTAGGCTGTTATATTACAGGAATGCCAGTGGACACTAACGTCTGTGCAGTTCTGTCCGTGTATTACTTGAGAAATTTTGAGAATTAATTATTTTCTTACAAGTTACAAAAGGGGTGTGGTTATTCACTGGATTGTGAGCAGGTATTTCAAAATCACGTTTGATAGTCAGGAGGAGCAAGTATTTCAATCCAAACCTATCACCTTTGCAGTAAGTGTGTAAAATCTGTTTTAAGATATGCCTCATATTGCTTTCATGTAAAGCATGGGGTACAGGTTTAAAGTATCTAACTATGTTTTCTTTCTTTTAGATTGTGTTTTTGGAAAAAAACGATCAGCAAGAGCAACTGGCTAAGAAGTGGGGTTTCAAAGCGTCTGACATAAGAGAACTGAGTAACCAGTATGTGCTTTGTTTAGATTAATTTCAGCAAATACAGTTTATGCTTTGAACGAAGTAATGTGAGTCTCTGTGAATACGTTTTGGCAGGGAGCACATTAAACCCAACCTCATGGGCAAAAGTCACTTTCAGCTCTGTGAGAGCTCCTAACACAAGAGCTGTCTGACTCCTGGATGGGATTTGGAGGGTTGGAAGGTCCATGTGCTTTTTGCATTCCTTGGTTTGGGAACACAGCTATGGCTGAATTGTGCTGGCTGATTTACACTGCACAGAACAAAATGCCATATTTAGCTTTCATACATGACCTCTTCTGAGTTTACAGAAGTAAATGGCATTCTTTCTTGAAATTACATTTTTTATTCATTTTGTTAGCTCACAACTCTACACTTAGTAAATGTAGGTAACACTAACACTGCAGATGTAAAGCTCAATTATTTGGGCTTTGACACTCTCCTTAATAAAACCTAATAAAATTAGAAGATTTAAATCCTCTAAACACAAAGCCTTGATTTCTAACCAAATGGCATTTCTTTTTTCTTCAGCCAATAAAATCTTCCACCTTTCTGGTGAAGAGAAATAGTTTTTGGATTTCACCGACTATTCTTTGCATGTAGCAGCACAACTATAAATGACTTTTGGCTTAGAATCTAGAGCTGGAGTGTCATTTTAGTGTTCAGTTGTTAAAAAAATCTGTATGCTTTGTTGGACGGATAATCATAGAGAATATATGAGTCATCAGATGTTTTCTTCACTTGAAATAGCCTGAGGAAAATGGGAGGTGCTGGGAATATGGATCAGATTGAGAAAGATCTTTCAGCATTTTTAGCGTTAGGAAAACAGGAAGAAGGGGAACTACGAAGAGGTGAAATCACTTTTCACTCAATAGTCAGGGAGAAGGGCAGAGGAGTGAGAGAAATTTTAAACTGTGTGGATTTCCAGCACAAGATAAAATAATTATAGCAACTTCCTGGTAATGCTGATATATTCATCCCTGTTATTGCAGAAGTACAACATGACAACAAACAATATTACAGTTCCATCGTAAATATGCCTTTCCTGTCAATATATTGAACAGAGACTTTCTTCAGCAGTGTCTGTATTTGTAGACACAGTTATTCCATTTAGCCTTGAAATTTACTGATTGAATATATACATATAGATACATATATAATATAGAGGAAAACCAGAATATAGAAAGTTAGAGTTTTCTGAATATAATAGTCTGGCAGCTAGAGGCATTCCAAATATATCCATACTAGGAAGCAAGACTATGCCTAATCTTTTCCTTTTTTTCAGGTAAATTCTACGGTAGAATTGTTTTAATTATTGTGAAGTCAGTTTGGCTTTATTTGTTGGTATTTACTCTGGGTATATATTACAGATAACTGGATTCATCATGCTCTTTTTCTCTCAGTTAGCTATGTATAAGGTTGTGTAAAAGTTATTATTCAACTTCATATTATTCAGCTTCATACCGTAACACGAGTATGAATAAAGGTACAGTAGAGTTCATAGGCTGATGCTGAAAGAGAAAGGTTAATCTGTAATTGCCATTTACTCCGGTGGATTTTGGTCAAATATACTGTTTAAAGCAAAGCTACTTATTGTGGAAAATTTTGTGACATTTTTGAATATTATAATTTTCTTTTCTTTCTCTAGTGAATTCTTCATGCCAGGAATGGTGGATACACACATTCATGCCCCTCAATATTCATTTACTGGCACAAGAGTAGATCTACCTCTTTTGCAGTGGCTGACTACCTACACATTCCCAACAGAAGCCAAATACGAAGACAGTGATTTTGCAGAAGAAGTGTACACCAGGGTTGTTGTAAGTACTGCAAATGTCATTTTATTACTGTGAAATATATGTACGTTTTCAGAAGGTCAGCAGAAATAGTGGAGCTTGTTTCAATGTCATGAAACTCAAGATAAAAACAACAGCATAACCACTGTTCTAATTGCCATCCAAGATTGTCCCATGCCAGTTCCAGTCTTAATCTGTTTTTGCTGATAAGAGAGCTCATTTAATCATATTGTTAACAATGAACTTGTTTATCATCTCTTCTGATATCTGAGTACAGTGACCAACATTTAAGAGTACTCTCACAGCTAAGATAGCCATCAGGAGCTGACAACCTCAATGCAGAAATAACCAAACATGGTAAAAAAAATTTGAGAGGATGTTTCCTTTTTCTTCAGCAAATACTGTAAAAGAGAAGAATGCTTTTCAGTGGCAAGTTTGGGGTGTTTTGGACTAATTAAGGATGATGTTTCTACAGCTGGGGCCCTTGTAGCACAAATATCTTTCACTGCAGGGGCCTTAGATGAAGTCTGTCAATGGTATTGTGGCACAAAGAGGGAGACTGCGTTTAATCTAGGCTGGTTTTGAGCAATATAAAGGCTTTTGGGCCAAATTCCACTTGATGAACAATAAGCAGCTAAGTCACATGGCAGAATACTGATTCTGCCCTATAACTGAAATGTATCAATGAACGGAAAATATGTGGACTTAAATGTCTTCAACAGATTGAATGATTTGGACAACGTAAGTTGGCTTGCATTTGTCTAACACTGTGACAATATGTGTTGTCAAAATAATAGCATAGTGAATCTGAATTAAATAGTTATACTGTCCTTGCCACACAAATGTGACAAAAAAAAAAAAACAAACAAAATTTTCTTGTGTCTGCCATTAAAAAAATACGTAGGAACAGCTTGGTCATAAACTCTAGTGACAATCACATATGGCTTCAGCTACTTAAAACACAGAGGTGATCTCACCTTCCAGCTGTGTGCCTTGATGTACTGATATTGTCTTCATGAGTTCAGACAGGGTGACATCTGCACAGCTTAAGTGCTCACTGTGCAAGGTGTTTGGAAAAGAATTGCCAGTGAGAGGCGGAAGTTAGTTGTAGGAGCTCCAGCATAATGGTTAGGCTCAATGTGTATCAAAGAGGACAAGGTCAGGAACATGTCTTCACCCCCAAATACTGCAGAAAACCAATTGCTCTGCAATGTTTGATGAGGCTGATAATAACATTCAACTGTTAGAAACAGGACTAAACCTACAGGGAGCACATACTGTTTCATAGGTATCTTTGAACTTTTGGAGTTCTAATGAAAGCATAGTGATTTTTTTCAAATCAAAATTATGTTTCAAATAATCACCTTCTATACCTGGTAAAAGCAACAAATTAGGTGAAATTTGTCATATTTTGGCTGGAACCTCCTCTGGCCCCTCAAATTTTAGGAAAGTCAATTCTTCATGGTAGTGTTTTAGAAACTGAATGTTTTTAGATTTCATTAAACAATGATGTTAGGAAACCAGTAGAGAATTCTGGGGTTTAGAAGCTAAGAAAGACAAAGCTAGTTTGTCTCAGTAATGACATTGTTATTTGTGAGACTCATTTTAGGAATCCTTAAAGACACATTTTTAATTACTGTCTGTAATTTGAATATTGTATGTAAAAGACAGAGCTTATCTTCATGTTTGTCAAATACATGGCTCTAGCCATTCTCAAAAGTTTCATTGAATGTAGTACCTTCTATCTCATTGAAAAAATAAAATAAAATTCTCAAATTATTTTCTATCCAGAATCCAAAAATGTAATTTAAACCTGCATGTTGAATTGGTAATCAATATAGTATGCATTAGTCCAAAGATGAAGTGTAGCTGTAAATTTCACTGCCACTTAATGTAACTTTAAGTAACTCTTCATTTACTGTTATGTCCTCCAAATGTACTATGAACAGGTATTAACCACGTTCTTCTCTCAAATGATACAGTTAAATAAATAATTAAACTATATTCTGAGCAGTTGGTCTTGGCTTACTTTTACCTTGAAGTTTGTTACTATGTACTGAGGGATAACAGAGGGGGTTCCATGCATGAAAGCTTGGCTATTTTTCCCAGCCACAACAGGTGTCCAAATGAAAACCACTACTTTTTCCCAAAAGCCTTGCTTTGCTAATGTTAGGTAAACAGTGCTTCACTGTGAAAATTGGAGAGTGTTTCAAAACTAGGAAATAACATATTGTTTGCATAAATTGGTACATTCAGAATTTATTTCCAGTTTGAGTGAGGGAAATATAGATTAGTTTGTATGTGGTTATCCATTGTTAAAATCCTGTATGAATTTAGAAGAGGATTTTTTATGTATTAACACTCAGACTTAAAAAAGCTATTATAAAATTAAAAATCTATATTTTACCTTCCCACATCACTGCACAATTTCACAATTATCTAAATGTTCTCGCAGTTTGAAATCAGATTGCCTGATCTACATTTTGGCAGCTTGACTATTTTTTTTCCCAGACAGTTGAAACTGATTTCTTTTTATAGAGACGAACTCTAAAGAATGGGACGACTACAGCTTGCTACTTTGCAACAATTCACACAGACACTTCTCTTCTTCTTGCTGACATTATAGGTAAGATTAAATGGGTTTTGAAGGATGTTGTGCAGACGGTGTTAGTTGAAGGAAACAGCTTAGGAGGTTTAGGCTAGCTAGGGCTCTGTCTTTCTACTAATTTGATTTTTATTCGTTGTATCCGTCATACTGTGTCTCAAAATCCACCATAGTTACACGTGTTCACTTATCCACCTCTCTCCTAGTGTTGTTTCTGCCAATGTCTTCATTCCCAAATCAGCTACTGGTTGAGCTTGAATTAGGTCTGCTGGAGTTGCTCTTCAGCTGTGCTTATCTGCTCTTCCTATCCTTTTGCTATTTGAGGGTTAAAGGGCTGAGTGACAAGAGGTGCAGTCAGTGCATTAATTTTCTGATACTGTGGAGTTTCAGTTAAGAATCAGCATCAAAAATCTTCACACGCCCTCCAAAACTAGAACAGGGGGAGTTGTGTCAGGACCTCATCCCTCCCTTCTGTTCACCATTGTAAATGCCTGATGTTTGAAAGTGTTATGATTCTTGAAAGATTTCAAGGCTCAGACAGCTCTCAAAACAGAGACATTCAATAAGAATCTCAGTTTCCATAAAAAAGTTCCCTAGTCTTTCTGATTTTGTAGGAAAAACCTGAAACTTCGAAGCTGTTGTATTCAACAACACAGTAAAAGTGGACAAAAGAGATCTAATTTAGAAACACATTTAAAAGCTTAGAATTTAATATTATATGCATTCCTTTTAAGTCTTACACATGAATTCTGAGACCTAGCATGGATAAATCTCAAGAAAGAGTCTAGAAGTAGCTCTGGTTATTTTCTTCTTTCAACTGCACTCGGGAAGCATGATTTCTTTCTCTTAAGGACACATCTTTGTGGCTTTTCTCCTCTCAGGGTAATCATCACTACAGCTACCATACTTTGAAGCTTATGTTTCTTATCCTCTACTTCACAGTGGTCTTCTTCATATACTACCACTATAAATTCGGATTGTGGTTAAACTATAGTAATTTAGTCCTCAATTGCAGCATTTATAAAGTTGGCTACTAATGTGAAAGAGGACAACTTCTATTTAAATGAGTTTTTTCTCTTTCAAAAGTCACACAAATTGTTTCAACTTAAAGATGAGAGCATAAATTCTGTTCGTCTTAAATGAAGCTGACTGGGGTGGAATTTGCTATTTTGATTTCAGTACAGACTTTGGTAGGAGTTTTTGAGAACAGGTGATTCTGAGTTTTATGTTCTTATTCATCTCAACAGATAAATTTGGTCAACGAGCATTTGTTGGAAAAGTCTGCATGGATATGAATGACAGTGTGCCACAATACAAAGAGGTTACTGCTGACTCTGTCCAAGAGACAGAAAGGTAAGGTGATTAAATTGATGGTGCAACCTTTATAAATAAGATTTTTTCATACATCTGGAGCTGACTAAGAACTTAGAAGTGTAAATGTATTAGGAACAGTTTTTTAATTCTGACAGTATTGTTGCCTACAGTTCTGGCAATCCCTGCATACCCAGTTGCTGCACAGCCCAAGCTGTTTCTCTCTAGCTCTTCCAAAGAAAGGGGGAAGCTATGGCTCTAGGGTTTGGAGAGAATGTGCATGTGCTTTTGTCTATTTTCTCCCTCCTCTTTTCCCTTCATAGCTCCTTCGCATCCTCACAGTGGAGGGGATGTGACCTGACATGGTTTGGTGGGGTGGCGATCAGTTCCTTTGCCCTCATTAACTTCTGACCTATTTTGTTCCTCTGTTTAGGATAAAGCTTTATTCAAGTTGCAGGAGTCAGCTTTCATGTGCCCCATTTTAAATATGCTGTGGTTCTCCTCTCCAGCATAGCACCAGTGAAAAGCTAACTTACAGTTGAGCGAATGAAAGGGAATCAAATCAAAGTCATGTACGTGGCGGAGGTGACCCAAAGCTGGAATCTTATATTTACCTTGTCTTTTGCATCCATGCTCAGAAAATACTTAAGCAGACAAACAGCTCTTATAATGGGACTATTTATTTACCCTTATGAATGTTTCAAATACCATGCTGAAAGAGAAAATACAGTAAACATCTTATGGCACTTGTGTGAAGTTGTTATCGTATTTTTGCAAATCATGCTAGAATAATGCCAGTAAAAGTTAGAAATGGTCATGGCTTTCTAATTATGTTTATATTTAAAGACATTTTTAAAACATGTAGCACTGTACTAACAGCATGAGTCCTTCTGAAAGTGGCAGAACTTCCAATTCTGATATTTTTCAAAGCTTCAGAATAATCTAAATAGCTTTCCTTTAAATACCTATCTTGTGCCTCTAACTCACTTCTTGTGTGATTGTGCTAATAACAAATGTTTCTCAGCCTTGGATGAGAGTGTGCCACAGGTACTCCAGAGCTGCCTAGAGAAGAGAGATGTGTGCTTGTCAGCGTGAATCAGTAGTACTTACCTCATCAGATCTGAGCCACAGCAATACAATTGCAGAAGGATGATAAAGCTCTTCCTTTAAGAGGGCAACCTTTTTTTTTTTGTTTGGGGTTTTTTGTTTTTTTTCTAAAACTTAAAAATGGTCTGTCACACTGACAGAAAATGTATTACACTTATTTCAATTCTTTACAGTTTATCTCCAGATATTTTTATATTATATGCATGGAAATAATATACAATTCCAACTGCTTCATACATTAAATATGAATTCAAGTAAAGAATTTGAATCTACCTTTCTCCTGTAAAGAGGGTTTAATAAAAAGTTAGGGAACTGAAATATAGAATATGTTATATGCTACTAATAGTAGTAGTCATCTGGAAAGAGGAGGACACATTCAAATCTGTTCTGCTACAGAAGACAGTGGTTGGAACCTGAGCTTCTTTCCTCATAGAGAATTACATATCCCAACAATGTATGGTTGGGGTATTCAGTTTTGAAAAAATGCTGACACTGCTCAAAGAATGTGAAAAAGAATGAAGACAACCATCCAGAGGTTTTGGATTATCACCCAAGTGTTATACTTGAGTTACAGTTTCTACTCTAGTGAATATTTTATTGCTATAGCAGGTGAATCAGTAAGAGGAGAGTCAATCAGACAACACCTGATTTCCTGATTTACATTGCATTTTGGTTCTCAAAATTAGACAATGGTGGGCTCAAACTCCTTTGGTCATTGCAGAAGTTTGGCTTAGATCTCTCACTTTCAGCGGGTGATCTAGAACCAGCTTCTGTGTTGTGAATCTATCCTCCAGAGCTGTTTTCTTTTTCATCTGATGATAATGGACAAATTTCATTCAATGTTTATTGTGACCAAAAGTACGTGGTTTTCTGAATATAAACCATGACATAAAAATTCAGAGAGATACTGTCCAGAACCTGTCTCAAACTGGCTTTGGAAATTATTTGCATACACTGTGCATATGAGTTCTCAAAGAATTTCTTTCCTGCAAAATCAAAGGATGTTTTATTTGCTCATCTGCATTATCAATTATATTGATTGCTTGGGTTTTTTTTTTTTGTAGAAGTCCCTGAGGTGGATTCTTTTATTTTACAAACTAGGTAAATCTATACTGTATTTTCCAGAAGGTAGATAGTCTATATGCTAACAATATAGGCATTTTCCAGAAAATCAAGTCCTTTAAGTGAATGGGGACATATGCAAATACTGTAAGTGAGGCATGCAATGTTGCAGTATCTTTTGAAAACATGATTTTAAATAATAGAATATATTTAATGCTGTAATTTAAATTAATGGAAAATTTAAGTGGATTTTTCCCTAATGTTGCAGTTGTAGCTTATAATTATGTTTTCAATGAATTTAATGTAACGCGTACTTGCATTTCAGCGAGACCTCAGAGTAATTACTAATGCCTAATGTTAATTATTGCAGATGAAAAAAAATTCTGCATAGTCAGGGTCAAATTCACAACTAGCATAATTTGGTGTAACTATTCTGACTTCATCATGTTGCTGCTTTTTATTTCATCTGAGAATCTGGCCCAACTTTCTGTAAAAGATTAAGGTATTTCTGAAATACTTAATAGGGTATCTAAGTAAATATTTTCTATATTTTTCATAACTCATAACATAGATGACAGATTTATAACAGAATTTTTTTCTACCATTTTTCAGGTTTGTTAAAGAACTACTGGAAAGAAAAGTAAGTAGAGTTCTCCTTTGTATTCACCTCTGTATTCAGAAGGTGAATATATGAATATATGAAATATATGAATATATGAATATATGAAATAGTTAATCCTGCTGACAAACTGCTGGCTTATTGACAAATCAATAAATACACATCTTTCTGTGCACTATACAGATATCATCAGCCTGAAAAATGTTCTGCTAGTGATGTTGAGAAATGGACTCAGTGTAATTTCAGTTTCATGTGGTCACAGCACAGCAGAGTAATGTTCTGTGCATGTTCTCTATTAACTTAAAAATACTTGGCTTCCTAGAAAGGACAACTTTCTGTCAAAGAAGGGTGGAAGTCAATTGATCACTCTGTGGTATATTAATAGATTAGTAAAAGAAGTTCTGACCAGCAGAAATCAGTGTTTTTACAATACAATTACTAATCCATTACCAAATTACTATTTGGGATCAGCACATATCTTCCAGTGTGTTTGTAAATAAATTAGGTTTATACTCCTGAGGTAAAGACAGAGGTTTACACTCCAATATTACAAGCAGGTATACTTTTCTTATCAGCATTTTGTTTTCAATGGCTTAATTTGTTGATATTTGTATCTCAAAATATTCAAGAACAGATGCCTAGAGTTCAATGCCTGAATCATATGTAGTAGAGTAAATTGGCTAATCTGCAGAAGTCCTGAGCTCTGTGTATCTGGGAGATGGTATAAGAAACTGCAAACCAAGTTATCACATGCTGTCTTCCAATGATGTCATGTGCACAACTATTGCCTGTGATGGAAAGCAGAGTTGTAATGCCATTGTCTTTTTTGGTGTGAAAGGTGTAAAGTAAACATATGTAGCCCTTGTCTTGGTGTCTTCTCCACTGTTTCCTACCATGTGGCATATCTGGTGCTACCACTAATCTTCCTGTCTAGGGGGTATACGGACTGTTCATTTCTGTCATGACTGGAGAAGATTGAACAAGAAAAAGGTTTTACAGAACTCTACAGTTCCAAACTGCAAACAGTTTTACATCATTATGTCTCTGTCAGTCACAGAAATGGTACTCAGAAAAACTCATTCATCTGACTTATTTCTCATAATGCATACTGGACTGTCAGCAAATATGAAAAACAACCAGTGCTTCTCCTGCAGTCTGGTAAAATCTCAGTGACTTGATGAAGGACTTCTAATGAAAGTAACTTCTTTCCTAAGTTTCGTTAAAACTGTTTTCAGAAGAAAATATTGAGTCTCGATTTCTGTGGTTAAATTTCTAATAAAAATTAGGAAATTACTATATAGTTTAATTTGAGTTGACAAGGATGCAGTAAGCAGTAAGTGATGGAGACAAAATGTAATTGCTGTGTAAATGCTTGTCATAATTATGGTTACTATTATATAGATGTAGAATCCCAAGTATGTCTTTTTAATATTTTCAGTATCCAAGGGTACAGCCTGTAATAACTCCCCGCTTTGGCCCTTCCTGCACAGAGGATTTGCTGTCTGCACTTGGCGATTTAGCACAGGCTCGTGATCTCCATGTACAGGTAAGATCTGAGAGCTCTGTAAAAAATGTAAATAGTTTGGATAGCTAGCATACAGACCAGGGAGTTTTCATAATTTCAGCAAAACACTTAAACCTCATTCTTACCTTGGAGCCTCTGCTTACCTTAAATTCCTCTGAAATTATCAACAGTACTCTGAAAGAACACTGTGACCTGCACAGGAAATGAGAAGGCTTATAGCTGGAAGGATGCATAATTTAGCAAGTACCAGCACATGGTCAGTAGGAGACCAGCAGCCAGTATTATAGGTAGAGCAACCTTTGGGTTGCTAAAGGTTGCTTTCCCTGATCCAAGGTTGTTACATCAGCAATTACTCATCTTTGTATCTCATTTAACATTGTTAGCATCGGATTTCCAGTGTGATAAAGGTTCTGTATTTTAAAAAGACATATTTTAAAGCTTACAGGACTGTTGGAACTTTGAGATGTTCTTTTTTTGGTTACACAGTTCTAAGCAAATACTGTTTTAAATCTATGCTTTAAATACATTAGGATTTTTTTGCCATTACGAAGTACGCATTTTGCAAAATGGGAGTACCAGACGGTCAGATTTTATCTAAGACCAGGAATTATTCAGCCAGTATTCATACACCTTCATATGTACGAAGAAATGTATACATACATATCTTCACGTATCCACCTGAAGATACAAGGAGCTAGGTAGCTGTTGCCCTCATCTGAGGATCCCCTCTGTGGTATCCTAGTTCTCTCTTCTACCTCCCAGTCATATGTATTATTTTGTTTATTATTTTAACATTTGCCAAATACCAAGTGGGCCACCACTATGTCACCAAACTACTGGGATGGACTGTCCAGGCATACCATCTCATATAACTTTTAAAAGAATAAATGGAGCTACTCTTTTGAGTCCCAGGGACCTCTCCAATGAAAAGAGAATCCCAAGGACTAAATCTAGGCTTTACAACACTAGTTTATATCATTATATAAATATATAAATATCATTATATAAATATATATATAGCACCACTGGGCTGCTCATAAAGCTGTAATGTCAGGTTTAATGCTGTTTACAGCACTCATTGCTCTATATTTTCTTATTGCAGAGTCACATCAGTGAGAATGAAGAAGAACTCAAACTTGTGGAGAACATGTTTCCTGCCTACCAGAATTACACTGAATTGTATGACAAAAACAAGCTGCTTACCAGCAAGGTAGTTGCATGAAAACTCCCACAGCGTAGCCTAGATTTATCTCCATAGAGAATATGATGGTTAACTGTAGTTACTTGAAAAGTTTGTATGTTTTGTCAAGGTTAGTGACATACTGGGGAAACTAAATTTGTTTTATGTTATCTGTTACACATGTGTTGGTCAAGATGCTGGAACTTCAGACAAACCCACTTTTCCTAAGCATTTTAGGGAAAATGAGAAATAAAGACATTTTGTGCTCCTTGATCCAATTTCCAAGGGCTCCAAAGAGAACTGGGGAAGTGGGATCAGAAGGAGATTAAGTAGAGCTGGTATTGTAGGAGCTGGTAATTCTTGGGCAGTACCCAATATAATGGCCTTATATTATGATATTCTTGCACACCACTTTTGCCTGAAGATTTATTCTATGATGTTATGGTAGGACCAACTTCTTTTGTTGGCAGTTTCCTACAGAAAAGCAGCTTGTCCTATTGTGTTCTGTGTGTGAACCTCACATACAGGCAGGTATATTCTACTGTTCCGACTACCCAAAAGCACTCTCATCTCAATAGCTGATTTTAGCAAGTATTGAGAGGCACACCGGCTTTATGCTGGTGAGATAACTGCAAGCAGATAAGATAGCAGCCCACACTAAGTACAGGTTGGAGTGCCATAGTTTATCTTATTAGATAGTGGAGAGCCCATGCAAGAGTGAATATGAACAGCAGAGTGCTTAAGCATCAGTGAAACTGATTTAAAAATTTAAGAGATAATTTTCAGAGATACAAAGGACAGCTGGGAACTCCTTGGGATTGAGCTACTGAACTCCCATTTCTGTCTTCAGAAATGTATCCCAGTAAATAAGTTACTTATTTACAGTCCTTTTTACCTGAGAAATCAATATGGACTACTAAAGTATGTAGTTAACAAATACTAACTTTTGTTCTCTTGCATAGTACTGTGGACACTGATTTGTTGCTTCAGTGTAGCAAAGAGAATATTGGTCCTGCAAAAACATCGGTCTTAATTTTGTCAGACTTTGATATGCATAGCACTGAAAATGGCCACTGAAAAATCAGGTGCTTTCTGGTACCATGCTTCTGATTGGGGAAGCATTCAATGAAACACAAACATTACAAAACCACAGATGTTCACCCCTCCCAAATGACCAAACTAAGACACCATTATTTTTTCTTAATGTTTAAAAATATGTTTTTCAGAGCTGTGGCTGACATATTTCCTTAGTTTTAAAAAGAAATGGAGATCAGCAGAGATATGGTTCAGCAGCTACCATATGTATGTCCTTAACTTAAAATATGGCTATTGTCATTGCATTTTCAGTTACATTTGAGCTTGATGAATACAGACAGCAAGGGTACAGTGCTATTAAGAAATGCTCAGTGGAAACAGTACCTGTGCTGTTCTCATTTTTATCAACAGATTGCAAGGCCTAACAGAGCTCTTGCTCTTCTCTTTGAATGGGCCTTTGGCATATAAGGTAATTCCAAGTAGATTTGTCTGGTAATAATTAGTTTATGTGCTTTTAAATGATACTATCCTATACTTCTGTTTTGCGTCTGCTGATTGTGAATTTGTTTTTTAAACCAGCTTTGTAGGTCAAGAAAGAAATGTCATTAATCAGTTGCATAAAAATTTAGATTATTTTTTATAAAGAGATAATTTATATATATGTCTCTACTTGGTCCAAACCTTTAGAGAGACAATGGGAAACATGCTAAGAGTACATACATCTTCTGCCCCAGTACTTAATCTCTGTGTTAGCTACAAAATATAAATCATGAGGTTACTATAGTGCTAGGGCAACTGGGAAATTCTTGCTTGAAGCCCTTTGGTCACAGCTGTCACTGCAAGAGTCAACAGCACCCTATCTACTTACATTAATAAATGAAAAAGAGCTCAAGAGGGTGATATGTCAGGCATACTGAAGTTAATGAGAGTTTCTTCCCTGGTGATTTCAACGATGTCATTCAAGGTGCACTTTAATTTTCCTTGATGGTAACAGGTGTCCTTTTGACTATTAAAAGCAGTGCAGCAAAAATCACAGGCACTGACATAAATGCAATGTTGAGTAAATTGGTGATTCTGTTTCTCTTTAGACAGTGATGGCTCATGCCTGTTATCTTTCTGAAGAAGAGCTGAAACTTTTTAGTCTTCGTGGAGCTGCAATTTCACATTGTCCCAATTCTAATTTTTCGTAAGTTAAAAAAAAAAAAAATTACAATTTAATAAAATACAATTTAATAAAGCTGTTGCTCATATAGTACCTGAATCCAGCCACTACAAAACTACATATATGATAACCCGTTCCACCAGAAGTGACATATTGGATTAAGAGTGACAATCATTGCTCCATTCCTGCATGGTTAACTCTGGACTGACTTGTGATTGTCCACTATAGTAATCTCTCTCTCCCTCTCTCTCCCCCTCTCTCTAAATATATGTATAAAATGTTGTTTTTTTTTTTAAACTTTTTTCTTCTGACTGCTTTACCAATGCAGATTCAGGCTATCTATCTCCCATCCCCTCAAAGTATGCATATGTTTTGGGGAAATGGGAATGGGCTAATATAGTCATCTTTTTGTTAAGCAGAAATAAGATACTGTATGGTATCCAGACAAGATACTGTACTAAAAGTTTCCAGTTATTTTGCCTTTAGCATAATCAATATCTTGTCTGTGGTGACTTACTGCTATTCTTGAAATGACCTCCTATCTTCGGAATGTACTTTATATTGTATTTGGATTTTTTCACAGGTATATTGAGAGCTCATTTTCAGGAGATAACTATACAACTACAGGAGTCTTTAACAGAAAAAAAGGTCTTTATTTTTAGTGATTAAACGATATCTTTCAGATGTATGAATGCAAATGTTCTATCCCAGTTTAATAAACCCAATCTATTGAATGTGTTCTGAGAACCTTTGTTATGAAGGTGCTCTGAAGCCTGACTCTTCCCAAACCTTCTCTGCACATGTCACACAGAAGCCATTTCTTTTTCCAATCCAGGTTGCGCAGCGGTGTCTTGAATGTGCAAAAGGTTCTGAAACACAATGTAAAGCTTGGACTTGGCACAGGTTAGTAGTGTTCTGTAAAAACATTTACTTCGGGAACCCATTGAGATATACAAAAACATGCCAACTTGTTTGTATTAAAACTCAGCATGTCTCCAACTCATGGACCTGCTTTTTTTCCCTACTACCTCTAGAGTAATGAAGTCTGCAGTACTGAAATCTGGAGCAGGCCCAAAAGTATTTAAAAAGAAAGCCAAAAATTAATGAAGAGAATTTTGTTCCTGTTGTGAGAATAAACAGGGCTTGAATAACAGCTTTTAAGGTTTCTGTTATTCTATGTTATGTTCTTTTTACCTGACTTTGTATGTGAGAGTACCTTTATTAGTAATTATACATTCAGAGACAGCGTTTGGCAGTAAAACTTTTTGTGTTTATGACATCTGCCACTTTGTAACATTTAATTACAGGTCATAGAAACTTAACCCAGAGAATTGTTCCCAAAGCTTGTTTCTAAGAGCCTCACCTCTTCTAGATGTTGCAGGTGGATATTCAGCTTCTATGCTTGATGCCATCAGGAAGACAATGATGGCATCCAATAGCCTTCAGATCAATAAAGTGAATGAAACAGGACTAACTCTTGAAGAGGCTTTTCAACTAGCCACTCTAGGAGGAAGCCAAGGTAAGAAGAAATTTCTTTAGGATGTACACAGATAACTACAGCTCTTTTGGATGTTATCTCACCCTGTCTTTAAATGGTGGCTGAATTCACAGATTTTCTGGTGCCAAAGAGAAGTCTAAAATGGTGTCTGCTGGGCTGAGATATCCTTGGTCTCTCATACCCATATCAGTCTCATTACAGAAAAGTATTCCTATTGATATTGAGAGTTTAATAATAGAATCCTAATGATTTTTCAGGATTGTACATTTTCTTTGCAAAGTTCCTCAGACTTCATAGCCATTAGTGCTTGTACGTTTGTCACACCAATTGGAAAGACATTGTTTTCTCAGCAACCAGCATTTAGAGATAAAACTGTGCAATTACTATAAAAGCACACATCCTGTTTGTCATCAGCTTCTAATTTGGTTCTGCTTTTGCAGTTTGTTGCTACCTTTCTAGCAAATCAAATCATCATAAAAATCACTCCTCAGTCAGAGAAAAATACAGAGATTAAACAGGTTATGCACCATGGTTGTTCAAGACACAGTTACAGCTGCAAAAATACACTGGTGCAGTATATTAGTTATTTTGGTTCACTGGCATGTTTTGTCATGATCAGTATGCACATGATGATTTATACAATTAATAAAGTTTTCTTGGAACTTTTATGATTAGCAGAAAGCAAATCCACACATAAGTAAAAATTTATTACTATTTCAGTTAGCACAATTGAGCTCACTACCCGCTGAAGATGTGGTAGTGTAACTCTTTTATAGTTGCCAGAAAGTCGCATTAATGAAAGTTTGAAAGATGTAATGAAAAGATCATCAAACAGGTCTTCTCAGGACTATATTTGAATTTCTGTAGGGAAATGGGGAATAAATGGGGAAATAGAGATGACAGAAAATGGGCAAGGGACCAAAAAGGAGAGGTCTTTTCTCCCACAATGTATACTCTTCTCATAAAATAGAAGATTTAATAATTAGCTGAAATACAGACAGGAAAATTTATAAAAATCGTAAACTCATGTTTGGTTTCTCCTCCTGGCTACTCTTTTGGGTTTTTTTGGCCCAAGTTCTTAGGCTTACTTAGTAATCTCTTTATTGTATATATTGATTTTGAACTGTTTTCTCTTTACTGAATCAGGTTCAAGGATAGAATACAAATTACCATACAAACTTCCAGTTACCTGGGCAAGTACAATTTGAAGAAATTTAAGTGAGCGGTTCTTTGTTGCAGTAATTTGCTCTGCTGAGACTCCTAAACACTTGTCACCCTCTTGTGTTCAATCTAAAAATTGCATTCTGCTCCCAAACCCGGAGGAATATGAGATCATTTTAGTTGAAACTGATAGGTAGCCAAAACTATTTTACCATTTGAAGGAGTTTAAACATCTTTAAGGTATTGTGAAGTTCCTACAAAAACATTACTGAAGGCTGAGGTTCCTTTGTCTTACAGGAACAATCTGAAAACAAGCAAACAAATTATTTGCAGATATTGACCCTTTGATAACTTAGTTCAACTCGAGAGTATTGGAAAAGTCGGTTTAATACACAGATACTTTGTACAACTTAGAACTATCCTAAATAATTTCCAAGGAGACACAAAGGCCTCTCTTTAGGATTCTAAGCATTTGCAAGTACCCAGTTGCTGAAGATGAAACTGTAGATTTTTGGTGCTTGTGGACCTGAGAACCAGAGGTAGTAATGAAGCTTTGAAATAACAAAGCTAAATAATAGACCACAAGATAAGCCTCACAGGTAGGTATGAGACCTTCGGATCTGGTTTTGATTTTTTCCCCACACTATATTCCTGCTAATTATCCTTAGTTATCCATTATCCTCTTTGCACACCTTTTATGATTGTTTTATTAAATGTAACTCTTGTAATAGGTCTATACAGACTATCAAAGTTGCTTAAAATGTTTAAACAATTAAACATTTTTAACACTTAATTAAACAATTAAATCTAATACTGCCTTTGCAAAGTGTGTGCTATTTTATACTTTATGGTTTCTCTGACTTCATTTCATTACCTCTTTTGGAGCTTTAACTTTTTTGCAATGTAAATGATTGTTATTACACTTTAAACAGTTAGTGGCCTATACATAAGATCTGCAATGACACAAAATCAAGGGAAAACATTCAAAGAACAAAAATAAAAGGAGGAGTTCAAACTGTTTTTCAGATTTCTTTTACCTTTAACAGCTACCGTTAAGAAATTCACCGAAATATACATGTTTTTACTGAGAAGTTGCTTAAGAACTCAGATGCTATAATGCTCACTATTGAACTTCCTACTTTTGATGTAATTATCTGAATCCTTGTAGTTTTTCTTATGAACATCCCAAGTAAGTTGACAAGTGCTTCCACATGGATAGTGGCTTGCTTTGAAGAGATGTTTGTGAGCTTATTTTCTTCCTCAGCTCTAGGACTAGACGATGTGATTGGAAACTTCGAGGTTGGCAAAGAATTTGATGCGCTGCTAATCAACACGAAGGCCTCAGACAGCCCTTTTGACTTATTCTCTGCTGATAATTTTGAGGTAATCGGAACAGGATTAATGACACAAAAAATTACTGGAAATTATATGGTCCATGATACAAGAAGTCTTCTGAAAGTTATTCTAGTAGCAGGAATGGGGGCTGCTACACCACTCCTGTCTGTGTTACAGCCCAAGAGGGTTGGGGTTGGTGTTTTTTGTAGGATCTTGATGCCCTTTGCAACTAGCCCATATCCCTGAGAGCAAAAATGCGTGTGACATTTTTAATGCATGGTTCTTTAGCACAAGCTGACAATTAGAGTTAGCTATTTGCAGTGAAAAATGGTAGACAAGAAAAAGCAATTCAGTTTTCATTAACACTTTGATTTCAAACTCAAAAATGGCAACCGGTTCCCAGATAAAGGCTAGATTGCCTCGACTGCACTGGTATTGTAAACACAAGACAGCTAATTTGAGTTGAAAGCAGAGTTTTCATGCGCATATATAAGCAATATTGACATTATGCAATGGGCACATCTTCACATACAAAAAACTTTTGTGATTAAAAAAGGTAATGAGCAATAGTTACTTGAATTTACTGATGTTGCCAGCCTGTCTGTCACCATCTCTATTCTGAATTTCCTTAGAAATGGGGATATAAGTGGTAAGGTAAATGTTCCTTAATCTGTTTCAAACATAATAATCTGGATCAGACAAAATTCTTTAATTTTTAAATCTTCTTCCTAATTTAAATAATTCTGGGAAAAAATATTTTCCAGCTTAAGTCTAAATCTTTATGGCCGAACGAGCAGTTCTTAGGACTTTAAAAATGCTTACAGTTTTGTCCAATTTCTTAATAAGTAAATGAATTTGAGCACTCTAAAAATGAGGAAGGGGAAGTATTGTGTTTTAGGTTTATATTTGTTTGTACTGTTGAATTTGTGCAGTTTTCTTTCTGAGACATAAAGCCTCCTTACTGAAAGTTACTTATGAGGAAACATGCAAATTAAGTTTTGATTTTGCTGTTAGTAGGAATATTTGGGAAACCTATATTTATCAAGTCTTTCAGGCTTCAAATAATTATGATCTGAATTATGATAATTATTATTATTCAAATAATTAAGATACTGCTTTCTCCCATTTTTTATAGGACACTCTGCAGAAGTTCCTGTATCTAGGTATGTTCTGATTCTCAGCCCATATAAAATTCTCTAGCTGTTTCATACACCAAAGGTTGCCTAAATTTATGTGGAGGTTAATAATAAATTTATTTATACATAATTAAATATACATTTGTTTACAGTAATTAAATATATTTATTTACATTGTTTATAATCATGAGTATGTCACCATTTATTAATGGTAATATTTATTTACATTCATTAAATATACATTTACTTGCATTTATTAATACTTATTTATAAATGCTGACTTTTAGCAACTTTTGTGTGTTAGGACATAGTTATAGACTGAGTTTAACACAGCACCACAGAATTGTTTAGGTTGGAAGGGGCCTTTCAGGTCATCTTGTCCAACCATCAACCCAACGCTGACAAAAAAAATCACTAAACCATGTCTTTAAGCACTATGTCTACCTCTCTTTTAAATACTGCCAGGGATGGTGACTCAACCACTTTCCTGTGCAGCCTATTCCAATGTTTAATAACCCTTTCAGTGTAAAAATGTTTCCCAATATCCAACCTGAACCCTGCCTGGCGCAGCTTAAGGCCATTTCCTCTTATTCTATTGGCTGTTACTTGGGAGAAGCTGACCCCCACCTCACTACGACCTCTTTTCAGGCAGTTGCAGATGGAGGGGATTAGATGCACTAAGTTTGTCAGATTTATTACCACACCAGTCTTTATTTACAATATGAGCTAAATCATATTTCACAGTAAAGTAACACTGATATGCTAATCACCATTTCAGAACCAGTTTGGCTCAGAGGGATTTCTGCAGAGCAGTTCCCACTACGCTTTTTTCACTCCCAAACAAAAAGCACAGCCTTTGAAAAAAAAAAAAAACCAAACCAAAAAACCAACAAAACACAAAAACAAAGCCCAACCCAAACCCTGTTGCTACCCCAATAAGAGAATAGATACTCTTTGTAGGGCACTGCCTGGACCAAGAGTCCTGCGGCCGCTTGTGTTATTGTGTAGAGGTGACTGGTGTTAGTTCTGGCTATGTTTGTGTCTTTCTCTAATTACGCTTTTGCCATTTTGAGATGCTGGCTGAGGCTAAGCTTTACTGCTGCTTGGTACCCAAGTTCGTTCAGGCACTGTGCAACAATATGTTTTCTGTACAGATATATAGTATTTTCAGGGTTTGCACCTACTAAGTATATAGAAAACCCATGACACCATTGCAGCAGCTGAATACTAGGTTTATTTCTTAAAAGAAAAAAAGAAAAGCATGTGTAGTTTAATCATCCATTGCTCTTTGTTGTAACCCTGACTATTTCTCTCCAAATAAACTTTCTCAGTCCTAGGAAATGGTCACTGCAAATCATGTATTCCAAAAATGATTTTGTGGACTGCATAATTTTCACTAATTAAATCAATGCATAGATTTATATGCAAATCTCTGTTTTGACCATGTTATTTCAGGTGATGATCGGAATATTTCTGAAGTGTATGTGGCTGGAAAGCAAGTGGTACCTTTTTCGAGTTCAGTATAAATCTAGTTCCCTTTTGCAAAGTGCTCCGCTAATCATTCTGCATCTCATTTGGAAGATTGATTGAACACAGTGCCTGATCATCAGGAATGACACCTCATTTTTGTTTAATGTCTTAAAACTTGCAAACATTAGAGTATTTGTTAGACCTGTCAAGAATTCTTTCACCAAAATTGTCACAGTTCTAGAGCAGTCAGATATTTAAATTCCTCTGTAAAAATAGTATGTGTGCATTGATAAGGGATTAATTAAAGAGGACACTTGCGGTTCCTTTTAATAATAGTATAGGAAGCATTATGAAAGCAATGAGACTCTCATTGTCTATATTGCATCTGAATTTAAAAAACAAGACAGTGCTAGTAAATTGATTTTGCAGATAACAAGTATCACAAAAGAATGCAATTTCCATAATATTATCACCAAGTGTGCAAAAAATCAGTGAAGTTTTAGGGCATATAGAACCTTTTCCAGTTTTCTTTTGGAGCTTATTTTTTTAAAGTTATTATTTCATTTAAAGCATTTTTTTTAAGAGAAATTAGATAAGGAGTGTGTATTTATAAATAAATAAGGGTCCTTATTATCAAAGAGTTCATGTTTCTCATTTGAGGTTAGGCAGAAGTGAACCGGTGGAAGAACCGGGGTGGAATAAGAAACGGGGGGTTGGTCAGAGGGATTTGGGCTGGGAGAGCAGGCGGGCTGGCTGCATCGTTTCTGTGATGCTGGCAGCTGAAACTGTGTTTCCGCAGATGTTTTGTTCTCAAGTCTAGAGGTGGTCAGCCTCGTCTTGCACTGACTCCATTGAATTACCTTCAGCTGAGCAACAGCTGAATTACAGGGGTGTTAAACTAGAAGCAGGTGCTAAGATATCTGAGCAAACTACTCAGTGACAAACAAATGAAGGAGGTTTTTCTGGGGCAGAGGGAGTGCTTCATCTAGCTCAGCTTCCAGCAGAACCTTCCCAAGCTCCTTTGCTCCTGACTCCTCAGACAGGACAATAGGATGTCCCTTCTCCTTTCTGTAAGGGATGTGAGTGGGTTTGAAAAAAATCCAAGAGAAATGGGCCATCTGTGTTGATTGCCACCTTTGACTTGAGGTGGAATACATCACTGGAAAAAGCAACTCAGCTTTAATGGGGTCTTTTGTATCTTTCAATGTGGCAACCAAAATTGCAGCCCTGTAAAATTCCAGAGGAAAAAAACCCATACTCTTTTTGTTTTGGACGTCTGTGTGACTTCCTTTCCTAAAAAATTAATTTCCCTACTTTTTATCTTTTTATGAGAGACCCTTTTTTTTTTTTGTGCATGTGCAAGATGAGGAAGGGGTTGTATCTTGTTTCTTTATTACATTTTTGCAACACAAAGGATGTAAGCTTTAATTTCAGTGTCAATAGAGACAACGTTGTATTGAGTTACTATACACAGGTGTTGAGTAGGCCTCCTTCAAACTCCTTTGACTTCACTGAGCTTTGTTTCACACCCTCATCTTGCTGCCTGGTGATATAAAGGCACAGGGCTTCCCTCTGGTCACAAAACAAGGGAGGTCACTGTGCCAAAGTCACTTCATGTTTACTTCTGAGAAGGTGTGCAGCCCAACATCACTGATAATTTTCTGCTTTTAAAAGCATTTTTAGATTTTATGTACCCTTATGGTTGCACCTACATGAGGCAGCATAGTATTAGGTGGAAGTGTAAAGCCATCTTGGGCACTTAAAGCAGTACAGTCTTTTCAGTGTTTTTTTTTTTATATATATATTTTATTTTTTTTCTGAAGCTGAGTAGCCCTTCTGAGCAGCAGGGGATATTGGCTCGCACTTGAGTGCAGCTACGTGGCTTGCTCATGGAGAGCTAGCTCAGGTATCTTCACAAGCTGTGCCATCTGCTTGCAGAGGTACAGTCTTCCTATCCATTATGTTCAGTGATTCCTAAGGCTTTAGGAGTCAAGATTTAAGGATTAAGATTTACGCATTCCATCAGGGTGTTTTCTTAACCATTTTGTTTTTCCTGTGTCCCGGTGACCTACACAGTAGCACACTTGCTTGGCAAATACAATCTTCAGCTCTTTAACTTGGTTTCCTGATTTAGGGAAAATTTTTCCTCATGAATTTTGACATGAATTTAATTGACCAAATTTCATGTTCCAAAACCAAAGATCTGTGAAACACCTGTTTTAACCCTCCCAGTTACTGTTTGAAACTATTTTTAGGGAGCTGCATGATTTTTAGCTTTGGCTTTCCTGCAAGAATGTTGTCTGGGGTGAAGAAAGACTACGCAGCTTTGTGTATGATGTATGTGTTTGCCCTACTTCTTTACTTCCAGAGCTATGAATTAAATCAGCACTTCTATTTTAGTGATAGTCTTAACTGTCTCTGACTTCATTGTTTTCCCACTATTTAATAGTGTTGTTAAGAATGGGATTTAAGCATACCTTCTTAAAAGATTTATGGGTTGCATATTTGCAAACTGGGAATACAGAAAAACCTTTACGAGTTCAACATCATACTTCTGGCCCAGTTACAAGGGGACTCCCTAGCATAACACTGCCAGTGAGCTTTGGACATGAACATTGGCTGCATCGCAAGCAGTCTGATTCTTGCTAAATTCTGGCGCAACGTAGGAACTTGGCCGTTTGGTTATAGCTTCACTAGTGTCTAGTACTCAGCCACGACCCAATCTTATAAACAGAGAATCAACTTTTTAAGAATCTCAGCTGGAGGAGGAGCTCTGCCAGCAGGTAGTGCTGCGCGCTGCCTACACCACCCTGCGATGCCCCAGACCGGGAGAAGCAAGGACCGTTACACTAAACACTGAGATGCTTAGGGGTAAAGGAAAGAAGCCTGAATTTGATGTGAGAGGAAGTCTCATATAAATAAACTGGTAGGTACTTTCAACAGCAGCCTCCTAAGTAGAACTGAATGGAAAAGGGCTGTAATGTCAGGGGAAAAAAGTTGAAGTGTGGTCCTCTGAGGTAGTCCCAAAGCTTGTTTGGTGGAAGATAGCTTAAGCACAAAAATGTTAAGGTTTTTAGGATATACAAAGGATATAGTAGCCACAATTCTCTGAAGCAATTTTGGGAAAGTCCCTGAGGATCCCATTGGGATGTTTCCATCCTTGGGACTCTCTGGCTATGTGTAGATTGCCAAAATACTTGGTGTAGTAGGGGAGGATCAGTCAATGAAAGCTGAGCCTCATACATCTACACTATATGTGGCTTAAGACTATAGACAGTCTTTTTCCTTAAATAAGTGTTCCCACTGCATATGCAGTTTGAGAAAGGGCCAAATAATTGGTTCAGATTTGTAATATCTCTTTTAGAGACTGGAGTACATTTGGCATGCAGCTGGGCCTGCAGTGTGATTTCCTGTGAAATAAACAATCCTTCTGTTTCAAAACCATCTTGCAAACTGAACCAAGGTTCAATAAGAGAGGATGACTGGGAATTCACTTTGGAACAGCACCACTATCACAAACCAGAATGCTAGGGAAAGCTAGGGCTGGGACTATTCCCCCTCCATCCTCATTGTCACAGAACTTAGTGGCTGAAGACAGAGTAAAGCAACCTCTTTTCCTCTTCCTCCGCCTTCAAAAAAAAAAAAAAAAACCCCAACAACAAAAAGCAAAGACAAAAGTTATCCAACCAGACACTACTAAGGGGTGATGAATAAGTGGAAGAAAAGAAAGGGATAATTTTCAGTCAGTATCAATTGACACAGTGCTACTGACCTAAGATAAAACCTCTGGAAAAATGTACATGCAGTTCTTTCCAGATGTCACTCCCCGATGACACTTTCCAGATGTCATTAGTTCTCTTGCCAGATTGTGGATGGGATCTTTGTTTTTTAACAAAGGTCTTTCTGTTCAATGTTAGCACACCATTCAGACAAAGAAAAAAAAAAGGTAGTTTGTGGGAAGCTTGCTTGTTTGGATAATATGCTTAATGTGTTCTATGTTCAGATGAGCACTTATTTATTATAAATAGAATATATTTGAATTACTGTTATATGTTGAGCTCATTGTGTCACTTTAGGTTTTGATTATTAATGAAATGCTACTAAGTATCGCCTATGCATTATGCAGCGTTATTTGAATTATTCATGTGTGGCAAGTGGAGTTCTGCACTTTAAATTGTTGCCTTGGCCTAACGTTTATATATATTCTGTGGTTTTTGTGCAATCAGAAAGCTTGTAGGAGGAAAAAAAAAGTGTATTTGTTCACTGAACTGAACATTCTCAGTATTGTAAGTGGACTTCCTGTTAGAAAAAGAAAAGTTAAAATGACCCTGTTTAAAAGGCTGCCTGATTATACACTCATGAAAGAAAAAAATATAATGGTTTTATGAAAGCCTACATGAATAGTAATGTTTTAATTTAAAAATATTTACAAAGAAATAGCTATTTTTTTATTTTAATCATGGTTATGCAATGCAAATTATCAAAGGTAACAATTCTAAATACTTCTGTATGTTCTACAGAACAAAGGCGAATGTAACTATTCTTGATTATACATTTGAAAAGAATACATGTCTTGAAAAATAAAAAGGCCAAGTTCTTTTAAAGAATATCCATTTTAAAAGGGAAGGATATTGACAACATTGCTCAGACAAGCTGTTTAAAAATGTTGTTTTAAGCATTTCCAGGAACAATCCATAACAGTTGATAAGGCAGACAACTTTTAAAATGCTGGGTTTGTATGAATAAATGGACTGCCTTATCTGCAGTCCTGTATGTAGCAGTCAGTGGTCAACTCTATCATCTCTAAAATGATAGTGTACATGTAGAAGATGTTTTTTAAAAAAGCCAAGGGATTTTGAAAATTTGAGAAATGACTGGGGAAAAAACGAATTGTAGAAAAGATTTGAAAAGGATGGTAGCAGAATACAAAATAATGCAAAGTAGAAAGAAGCTAGATCACAGCTTGTGTCATAAAAGCGAGATCATGTTAGTGAAGTTTTATGTGGAAAACACTCAGAAAAGAAGATACCTTTTCAGCAATATTCTCTTAAATCATGGGCCTCGCTCCTTCTGACAGTCACTGAGGCCCAACATTTGTGCAGATTTACTTACATGCTTAATAGTACAAGCCGAAATAATGGTAGCAATCATATAACACGTTTCAACCTCTTGACCTCTACTTCAAGTTTTAAATCAGAATTACTTGTGACAACTCCAGAAGAAATGCAATGCAAGGGCATGTTATGCATTACCTCCATGTGTCATTTGAAATATTTGACATTGACCAGGTCAGAGACTTGTCAATGTTCCCCCAGGACTGTGGTCCTGGGGAAGAATCTGTGCTCCTGCATGCCCCAGACATCATCCCCTGTCATGTGCCTGGTGGTGCAGTGATGACTGCATCCAAGACAGGCAACTGGTGTGACTAGAATAAGGGAGAATAAGTTGTTTTAAAAATCAGATTGGTTTGAAGTTAAGCACACTGTGGAGAGCACAGCACATTTTAAATTACATGAGGCAATACTTAGTAGTGAATTTCTAGGTACTAGGAACTTTGGCTTAAAGTTGGGGTGGTTTTTTTTAAGCACTTGTACTGTATGTGCAATAGCTCATGCTTCGCTCGACAGAGAAGCTGGCAAATGACATCTAGAAGGCTCTCTGTACCAAAACCAGCAACAACAGCAACAAAAACAGTTCTTGGGAAGTCAAAGGGACATCAGCAACACCAACAACAGTCTGTTGTGTAAAGTTAATAGGACTGATAGTTTTTCTCAAAAAGCTGAGCAATGTTTTCAAAGGGCAGTTTCCTGGAAATTTCAGTGGAAATTCTTTCTTGGAAAATGCCCTGAATCAGAGTGTGTTCCAACCAATGAGGTCCCTTGTGGCTTCTACGGAGGCAGTCACGTCTGTGGGCTGAATGCAACAGTCGTGCCTAGACTCGCACTCTCTTCCCCTCAGGACTCAGGCGTGCGTATTTACTTCAATGCTGGCTTTAGTTTGTGGTTTCTTGTACATTTGGGTTTAGTTTGAAAACAACTGTGCTGAATGAGTGGGGTTGAGGGAAGAATAAGCCTTAAAGGCAATCTTACACCCCCCTGCCTAGTGCTTCTCAAAAGTTGACAAATCTCCAAAGTTTTGTCCCATCAGGTAGATATTATTTTATTTGTACAGCTCTTAGACTCAGTGGTTTGGCTTAATGACTTGAGTTAGCCATTAACAATTAAACCCAGCCAAGACCAGGACGTAAACCGTGAGCAGGTGACAAAAACACAAACATGTTTTATCTTGATAAAACATCTTTTTTATCTTTTAAGTCACTTTGCTTAGCTTAAGAAATCTTTGCTTAGCCAAGTGCTCCTAGGTGCATTTAAGTACAAAAACTCCTGGAGATAAGCCTTCAGTAGAAGGAACCAGTGTTAGTGACAACTGAAGGTTTTAATTTCTGTCTGGCCTTGTGGTTTCAGAGCTGGGTCGTGTGTTCCTTTAACAGCTTCTGCCGATTAAGCTTTTAAAAAGCAGTTGCACAAACTCCTCAGCTGAGGAAGTTTGCAGACCTTGCTTTGAGACGAACCTTCTTTCCCCAAAGGAGAGTTCACATCTCACTGTAGCAAGTTTTTCTGATTCTGATTCCTGGTTTTGTCTGCTCATTGCCTGTTGTGCATAGGCTCTGGTTCTTTAGTTTGTGAAAAATGCCTAACTGGAATTAATGTTGTTGAATCTATCTTTCCTGTTGTACTCATATAGTTTCAAGAAAGAGCAATGTATTAGGAAAAATGGTATATGCGATTTCCGCTGTTCTGCTTGGTTTTGATCATGCTAAATGGGAAGTCATGTACTGTTGAAACAAAATAAAGAGGCCTTGTGTTTATACCAACCCTCAGGTCTTTCTGTGTTTGACTTTGGAGGAGAGAGAGAAAAGTGTCAAGCTCACTAAGATTTACAGTGAAGATCATAATACGCAGCAGAGTGTTGGAGATACACAGAACTTACCTGTTCCCTGGGAAACTCAGGCACATCCATCACAGGGGTTTGAAAACTCTTCTTAGTATGCATAAGTTTATTTTTGAGGATCTATTTCCTGATTCAAAACTTTATGCATCCTTATTACCAGATTTACTGGCTTGGTAAATCAAAACCAGTGCTTCAGTATCCTTTTTATGTATTTATTTATTATTCAGTATCCTTTTTATTATTTTGCATAGAATATCCTGAAATGCTTTCTTCTGGTACTTGGCAGCAAGTACACAGAGTCATATCTCCTTTAATGTATTTTGCTTCACTTTCTTACTTTTCAAAGCTTAGGCATAATAATGCCCCCAGTCTAAGCAGCTCTGAAACTCACCAAACGTGGATTTCCTTAAAACAAAAACTACTATAGGAAAATCAGCAATTACACACTGAGGAATTGTATGCTGAAATTTTGAAAATTATGTGCAAGTTATTACCCATTTACGCAATATTATGTGCACAAGAAATAAAGCTGTTCCATATTTCCATCAAACAACTTATCAGGAGGTCACACACGCTACAAAGACAAATGAAAGAAATCTTTGCAGCCCACTTTCTTAATGGAAGGACTCAATAGAAAGGCTTTCAGCATAAGAATTACAGAACTACCACTACTTAACAGCTTATTTTGGAAAACAGTAGTAAGAAATGCTTTTGTGACGTTTTGCTAGAGTACGATGTTGACACTTACCTGTTTAAAGCAATATAAAACCCAGATGTGAGCACAGTGGTTACAGTATAGAACGTTTGTGAAAACTTCAGAGCCTTTGGGTATGTCAGTAAATCTCAGGCCACAATTACGTGTTTCACTGCAATGGGTTGATTCAGTGTGCACAGTGCGCACAAGTGAACACAGAATTTGTGAGCTTAAAAAAAGAGCCACTGAATATCATTACCAGTTTCGTTTTCATCAGTCTTCTCCAATGGCAATTAAGAAGAATACTGAGACCCTTCTTGGTTGGGATCAGTTTCTGAATCATCTATGACTGAGTTTAATAGCTTTATAGTTCATGAGTTAAGACCATAGTTAAAATGCAAAATGAAGGTTTCTTGCCCTATGCTTGTAGTCTGTAATTAGCTGTCTTCCTTCTAAATTAATGAGCTGGTATCTGCATGCTTCATTAGTTCTGATTAAAACTGTCCTTTAGGAGTTAACCTAAATACGTGGCTAGAAATGCCATGAAATCCAGATGAAATACAAGCGGTGCCTCTTCCCTTTTCCTTGAGGTAGCATCTCAAACTATAAATGGTATTTTGCTTTTTAGAACCTTGAAATCTTAAAAAGGAGGCTAAAGTTTAATCTTGGGCCCCACTTAAACAAATCTCAACCTACCAGCATACTGGTGAGCATTCATAGCTGTGAGAAACCCAACTCCTCTGATAATTCATACAGAATATCAATTCCAGCTAGCTGTGGGCACTGCTAATGCTCGTGGTATTAGCTCAGGGAGAAAGTATTCTTCCTTGAGCTTTTACTTTTGAGGAGTTGCTATTGTAGTACTTTTATGGCTTGTGAAACAGCAAACAGATGTGCCAAATGAGAACAGTTCTGTCTTGCAGCCAGCACTGAGCAATCCTCCTTTCACCAGTTCAGGGGCTGCATGTGTTAGGGGTATTTCCAGCATTGTTTTATGAAGATTCACATGCTCTGAAGGATTATTGAGGGAAAGGAGAAGAGTTTTAATTGTGTACTAAGAGAAAGAGAGATTCACAGATTTTTAAACCTAAAATGTGCACTGGCAACCCAGAAAGCCAACCGCATCCTGGGTTGCATCAAAAGAAGTGGCCAGCAGGTCCAGGGAGGTGATTCTTACCCTCTACTCCACTCTGGTGAGACCTCACCTGGAGTAGTATGTCCAGTTTTGGAGTCCTCATCACAGGAAGGACATGGACCTGTTGGAAGAGGTCCAGTGGAGGGCCATAAAGATGATGACAAGCCTGTAGCACCCCTCCTATGAAGACAGGCTGAGAGAGTTGGGGTTGTTCACCATGCAGAGAGAAGGCTTTGGAGAGACCTTATAGCAGCTTTCCAGTACCAAAACGGGGCCTAGAGGAGAGACCTTGTAGCAGCCTTCCAGTACCTAAATGGGGCCTCCAGGAGAGACTCCTCTTTGTCAAGGAGTAGAACAGTAGTTTGGGGGGAATAGTTTTAAACTGAAAGAGGGGAGATTTAGATTAGATATCAGGAAGAAATTCTTCAGTGTGAGGGTGGTGAGGCATTGGAACAGGTTGTCCAGGAAAGCTGTGGATGTCCCATCCCTGGAGGTGTTCAAGGTCAGGCTGGATGGGGCCTTGAGCAACCTGGTCTAGTGGGAGGTGTCCTTTTCCATGGCAGAGGGGTTGGAACGCCATGATCTTTAAGGTCTTTCCAACCCAAACCATTCTATGATTCTATGATCTCTGAGCAACCAAATGAGTTAAGTGAGAGCTGAGAGATCTCAGCTGAGAGGTCATGAGAGCAGTGTTTTTCTGTATCCCTGTGTAAGTCTGGAATAATTTTTCTGGAATGATGAGAAACAGTTGCTCCTATAATTAGTTCACGAAGTATCACTTCTAGGGTATCCACTATGTCCTCCTTAGTCCGTCTTAGGCTGCCATTAGCAGAACGTTGCTGCAAGCTCATGATTGTTTAGTGGCCTCTGCTAACCAAAATGCAATTGAACAAAAAGAAAAAACATATTAAAAAAATAAAAAAGAAGAAAGCAAGTAAAATGTCACCCATTGCAAGTAGAATTGATTTTCTCCTGACAAATGTTATCAGTAAAACCTGCTGGACACATAATGCTGTTGTGGAACTAACTAGGCATTGAGACAGCTTGAACAACTTTTGTTCCTACACAGTACCTCTTCTGTGAATCCACAGAGAACTTCAGCTGTCACACTAATGACCTTCCATCTTCAGATAAAAAAAAACCCCACCCCTTCCTCATTTACTTAAAATAATCAATTTGGGGAAAAAAACTACAGCAAAGGGAAGTGGGTCAGGAATCCCAGAGCTGTTGACAGCATTATGTTCTTCATGTGGAGAGCAGATATGTCCTCAGTGGCACATCAGCCACTGCTCGTCATGTCTGTCCTTCTGCAGGGATAACTGCAGCCTCCCTTATGCAAAGATGCAAAAGGGACTGAGTTAGGTCAGACCAAAGGTTTGTCCAGCACAACTGTCCTGTTTCTATTAAGGTTGATAAATGTGAACGTGCAGACGGACAGCAGGACACAGCACAAGCTTTCCCTCTTAGCATCTCTCTCTTTCGCCAAGTCCAGGAAATTTAAAGTGAGCAGGGTTTGGTTTAGCTCCTTAGTTTGTCAAATCCCTTTATGAAATATTTACATTTTTGCTTTCTGTAACATCCAGTGATTGTGAATTGCTCCTGTTCATTATGTGTGGAGCACAAACTGGCTGTGTAAACACACCCCTGCTTCCCAGATTACAAACTACAGTAAAAAATATAGCATCACCTTTTCCATTAATCACCATTCTTAAAATTAATTTCAAAGACAAGTAGGAATGTTTTGTGTTTCTTATAATTTTGATTTGGATTTATCAAAAGGGTGTTTTCATGTATTTATTTTGCAATTTGGTTTGTCAGGGAAACTGCAAATTACATGTGAAGAAGACTGGGCTGGTTTCACAAAAAGCATGGAGCAGCAGCGAGTCTCACCTGCCCCCCAGAAAAAAACAGACCATTTCATAGACCTGGAAGCAGGAGAACATTTTGCACATGTTAAGCAAAGGCCAAACAGCCTGGGATTTGCCAGCCACCATGGAAATGTCTGGTCTCTCTGTTCCAAGGATCATAGATATGTTGAGCTGGGCATTGCTGAAGGACAGTGTCAGATTCAGGGTTGGCTAGACTTTAGAAAAAATATAGTATAACTAATGTCCTTCTCTTGATCCATACTGTTTAACAGTATCGAGTGCCTACAGTTTCTTCCTCTTGTACAAATCCGGTGCTTGGCATGAGAGCTGCTATGAAGAAGAGAGCAGTAACTGTATGCCAGAGGAGAGGAGAGAGAGGCAAGAGGAAGGTATTTCCTTCCTCCCCACTGATGCTCATTTATGTGATCTTAAAAGAGATCCTTTCAGACAGAAAAGAAGTAAATAAGAACACGATTGTTTATCCCTCCTAATAAGGACATGAGAGGAACAGGCAACACAGCAGGCAGCAGTGTCACCTTTCACAACTCTGATTTTCAGAGATGTTTTATGAGTTCCTGCTCATGTGCAGTCTGTGAGCACTGTCAAAACACTATGTTCTGGGACAAGTTTAAAAATCTGCATCAAACTACAGACAGACTTGAGCTTTGACCCGAGCAACTTCAGTTAAAACAGCTTAACTGCAAATAGATGCACAAAGCACGAAATACCCCTTTAAATCATTATTCATACTCACTTCACATGTGCACTCAGAGCTATTACATTTTGTTTTCTAAACTCTCCTCCAAGTACAATTTGGTAAACATTCAGACACTGCAGTGAGAAATGTAGAATAGATGGATGAACTGCATAGTAGTATTATAATAGCAAGGATAAGCTTTTGTAGCTTGTTTTGTAAGACCCAAATTGCCATATAGAGTTGGGGTTATTCAGCCTGGAGAAAGGAAAGCTCCAGGGTGGCCTATCAGTATCTAGAGGGGGACTACAAGAAAGCTGGAGAGGGACTTTTTATAAGTGTAAGTGATAAATGTAGTGATAAGACGAGGGGTAATGGCTTCAAACTGGGAGGGTGGATATAGATTAGATATTGGGAAGCAATTTTTCACTATGAGACCCCCACCTGGAGTACTGCATCCAACTTTGGAGTCCTCAACATAAGAGAGACATGACCTGTTGGAACAGGTCCAGCGGAATGCCACAAAGATGATCAGAGGGATGGAGCACCTCTCCTATGAGGACAGGCTGAAAGAGCTGGGGTTGTTCAGCCTGGAGAAGAGAAGGCTTGGGGGAGACCTTATAGCGTCCTTTTAGCACCTAAAGGGAGCTTACAGGAGAGCTGGGAAGGGACTCTTTGACAAGGAGTGAAGGGGGGAATGGTTTTAAACTGAAAGAGGGGAGATTTAGATTAGATATTAGGAAGAAATTCTTTACTGTGAGGGTGGTGAGGCACTGGAACAGGTTGCCCAGGGCAGTTGTCACCGCCCCATCCCTCTAGTGAGGGATATGTTCAAGGCCAGGCTGGATGTGGTTTTGAGCAACCTGGTCTAGTGAGAGGTGTCCCTGCCCATGGCAGGGGGTTGGAACTTGATGATCTTTAAGGTCCCTTCCAACCCAAACCATTCTATGATTCTGTGCAACATCAACATTCTCATAGATGTGAAGACCATGTAAATTTCAGCTGTCCTTCTCTTGTGGAAGAAAGTTAAAAACCCAAGGTTGTAGAGATTAACAAGAATTACGTTGTAATAACCATGGCAGACCTCTAATAAGACTCACTTATCCTTTTACACTAGAGCGCAAGAAAATCAGCATGGCCCCCTTGCTTTTTCTGCCCTTGGCATATCCCAGGAAAGACCAGCTGCTTCTCTGCCAAGAGAGGGGTTATAGTGATGTGTGTTTCCCTTAGCCTTGAGGAGTCACCTGCTGGCTCTGCCCCCAGCCTCTGGAGAAAAGGAAGGCACCACTGACTGCTTGCAAAGGTCTAAGCAACCTAAAGATTGCTGCATATTGGTTCCCTCTGTAACATTTGTGCTGCTTTGTGAGAGTTAAACTTTTCTGCAGTCATAATTTTAACAACTATTTCCAGCCTCAGTAGCATGGGAAGATATTTATAAAGAGGACTGTTTCCTGTTCAGCTGCACCCCAGTTACCAATATCACCTCAATAATTTCTTTGGGTGGTTCTGCTATTTAGCCAGGCTTCTGAAGTGTTAATTGTGTATGTGTAGTAGTGCTAAATGAACTGCCTGATGCATTTGCTGAGAGAGAGACTAACAGAGTTCACTAAATTTCTGCATGTTTAACTCCAACATATGAGGGCTGACCTAATGGATTTCAAAGAGGTATTTAATAAACAGGTTCCTCCACTGCCCACACAAATGCATGCTAATAATCAGACAAAATTAAGTACCAGCATGATTTGTGTGGTGTCTCTCACTGGCATAAATAGCTCCCGCATGCCCCTCGGCATTTTTCTTGGTCCATTTACAGTACAGAAAGTGATCACTTTTAGGGAACTATGGCCATTTCAATACTAAAATAACAATTGAACATAACACCAGATAAAATATTTGTACACGATCACTTCAGACTCCTATTTTAACATTTTGTCATATTATCATAAAAATACAGGTGCTCTTATTTATTGTTGCTTGCATGTCAGATCACTTAAACATGACATGAAATTCCTGGTTGCAAACTTCTATAAAATTGTAAAGCAGACGATAAGTATGATAAGATGATAAGTACTCCTCCCTTTCCCTGCCAAGAAACAATTTCCTTTGCATTTTTCCTTTTTTTTTTTTTGTGGTGTCCCCTTTGCCATTTGCATAGGTGGCCAGGAAAACCTTCACTGTAAAATCTCTCAGGTCAGGCAGATATGGGCAAAGTTCACATGGAGACCTCATAGAGGACAATTGCATATTGCAGAAATTCCATCTTTATTGCTTTTAACTGCTGGTGGAGGGGATGCTGTCCTGCTCCCATGCAGCTCAGCTTCACCTGGTCAACTTCAAGCATTTTCTGCAACCTGGGGACCAGCAGAGGCAGCATGATGAGTATAAATGTTCACTCCCCCGGCCAGGGCTGGGTTGGCACCTGACTGTGTCCCCCCACTGCTGAAACTGTACTTCCAGCATCTCAGTGGTGGTGTGGCATAGACAACCCCTGGGGTACTGTGAAGAACCCTGCCCTTTGGATAGCCTTTTAGGCTACTCAAAGTCCCTCTGAGCTCTGGTGCTCAAAAGGGTATGACTCAATCAGACTGATTTCATGGTGCTAGAGCTCAGCGCTACCAGCACAGATGAAATAAACACACCTGCCCAAAATATTTACTTTGCCCTGAAACCCTGACGTGGGACTAGCTGGTGTGCCTGGTGATTTTTTTAACTAAACAAATGGGGTGGCTTTGTCTTTTGTTTGTAGCCTTGGGAAAAAAGGAACCTTAAGGTGCCTTAAATTGAAATTCCTTGTCTGTACACAAAGAAAAAGCTATTTTTCAGATGCTGAGTCACTGAAGGGAGAGTCTTGCTGTGGCTGGAGGAAGGACAGGATGGACTAGGGGTGGTATGGCGCCGTGTATGGCTAGGACTGCCACAGCCCTGCCAGCCAGCCAGCCAGCCCGGGACTGCTGGAGGAGCACAGGCAGCCCCAGCAGGGCTGCGAAGAAGAAGAATAATGTCAGCTAGGACTCCTGCTCACATGGGGATGGCAGTGTCAGGGCTCAGTGTGCAGCAGGTAGACTCTGCTGGGCTGTCCTGGCCACCCTTTTACTCCAGCAGATTTTGTGAAATAACTGGGACCTCTGGGCATCAATTTCAAAAGTCAGCGGGGAGGCAGACTATGGTTAGCCACAGACCATTTTAAGCTGAATCAGATGCCTGAGCTGGTTCTGTTATTACCTTTGTGGGCTGAGAATGGCTCTTCCCTTGAAGTAGGAAGCAAAAAAGCTATACACTATGCTTATGCCTGTAATCCTGTGTACACGAAAGGTTTTTGAGACTCCTATTTTAGGAAAAACCACAGGGCTTCACTTGTCTTCATGCAGCACTCAGACAACCCGTGCGGGACCTGGGGCTCATCTAGGACAGAGCTGTGCACCAACGAGGTGTGTTTGAAACAACAGACTTTAAAAAAAACCCACAATGACCAGGTTTGGGAAAACACATGGATTTCATACAGCCCCTTTGACTGTACTCCACCGAACTACTAAATTATAGTTGGTTAAAAAAATAAACAAAAATCAGCAAGTTAACTGACACTAGTAAACGATGCCCTAAAAAAAGGGATAGTTAGCAGAAAACAAGTGGAAGTTACCCTTACTGCTCAGGACATGCACTCTATAGTGACATTCTTGTGTAGCTTTTTTTAAAAAAAAAGCAGCCCAAACCAGCATACTATTTACACTCAGAAGGTAGGTTGTGTATATATTAACTTTCTCCAGTACTGACAAGCTCTGTAAAGATATGTTCTTGGCAAAAACTTTTACTGTGATTAGTTAAAAAATAATATCTCCCCCCCTTTTCAAATTATGTGAACTGCTCTAAGAAAATCACAGGCAGCTTTGCTTCAAACTTAAAGTGCTGCCAGGAGGAAGATGAAATGAAAGAGGAAAGCAAAGCTGCTGTAGGAGTTAGATACAGAGTAATGGTGTTTCTGAGGTCTGGGAGCAGAAGTGTAAAAGAGTAAGGGTATTTGTACCTATTGCTGCCTTTATTGTTTGGCGTGGGTGTGACACAGTTGTTTCCTGAGCTGAAGTGCCAGCAATTGAAAATTTTTAATAGCCTGATCAAGGACAATGTGTAGTGGTGGGTGGATTTTAGCCTCTATAGCAGCATACGTGAATGCATAGATACTTTGCGTTATTGTTTGCTGTAAGGTAAAAACAGGAATGGTTACCCTCTAGGCTTCATCTGCTTTTGCCTGCCAGCACAACGTGATGAGATGGATGTGTGGTTTGTGTATCGCCTGCTCAGGCCCCATCCAAAGGGCTGCTGCACCACTTCCTGCCCTTGGGGAGAGGGAGAAGCTGTTGCCACCGCAGAGCCTAGGTAGGGAAGCAGGGATGAAGCAGAGGAACCCTTGAAGAAGCAATGAGAGCTGGATCTGGAACCTGGCACTGTCACTGCTGCCTAACACAGCCAGAGACTGTGTTTAGGACATGGATGATGTACTCCTCTTGCTGACAGATGGGTTTGGTCTGCACTTGGTGCACCTCCAGATGTTCTACCTCTGCTCCTGGCAGTGTAACTTAGACAAAAACAAATCAGGAAGCAATGCCATATGTGAAGGTGGAGAGGGTGAAAGGCAAGGGCCATAGGAGAGTCAAGCAGCTGGTGGCAGTAGCCTGGCAATATGGCTCAGCTGGAGCCAGGACCACAGAGCTGCGTCCTTACTGACACCTTCCACACTTCATCCTCACCTCTGTGCACTGGGGACAGCAACCCATACCCACCATTGCGAAGGGCTTTGAGAAACAAAGACTAAGAGGGATGTAAAAGTTCTATTGTTATTCACTGATATAATCTTTGGTCTCTACAAGCTATTTGCAGATGAGTGTTAAATGCTTCTATTTACTGAAGGCTGGTCAACACTGAGAAATGACTCTCTGCTGACCTGTGATTCACCCTCACCATATGACAAACCGTTAAACACAACAACCTCCGCTTACGTGAAACGCTGAGTAAATTAACTTGTACCTCGAGGGCATTTCCTAACATAATATGATTTCTAAACTCTGGCTTAGAAAAACTTGCTGAGGAGCCAGTGAACTATTCCCACTGTTGGCCCAGTATTCATTTGCAGGTGCTTATATGTAAGAGACTAAGTTACTAATATCAGTAAAAATATTACCTTAAATCAAATGTAAACCCATTTCTGCAACTTGCAGTTCAAGGGCTCGGACTCAGCTAGCAAGTCTTGAAGCTATGATGGCAAATGCCAACCTTTGCATCACTGCTACACTGCTGAATGCCTGAAGCTATCTGCCAATTTGTCTCAGCACCAAGGCTAGACACTGCAATTTCTCAGCAGCCTGCACAAATCCATGTGTGGTTGTCTCACCTCTCCGGATTGTCCCTGCCTCCTCCTTGCACTAAATCTGGTACTTGATGAACTTTCCATAAGCTGTTGAAGTGACTGAACCGGTGGCAAAACATCCAAGTGTTTGGTTCTGCAAGGTCAGTCAAAAGGTTAGCTTCTAGTAGAAATGCACAAATCGGTATGGGTGTTATCCATCAGAGGAGTCCAATATAGCAACCAAAGGAACCATCTCAGTCTCTGAAGACTGTAACCAGACTGAAAGGGATCAAGATTTTTCCAGGGTCATAAACCTACTTTCCCTTCACAAATCCCATGCTACTTAAAACACAGCTAAGGAAAACCTACTTTAGCCTAATCCTCTTTAAATCTACTCTGACCTGGTCTCCCAGAAGCATTATCAAAGTCAAATGGTCCTGTGCACAAAGGGTTTCACAGGCTCCCTTGGTAACTCAGAGCCCAACTTCTTTCTGACCTACTAAAGTAAACTTCAATCAAATCTACAGTAAAAAGGCTGTCTGCTCAAGGAAAATCCTCATCAGCAAATGAGACAGGCTGTGTGGTTTTTAAACAGTATCAATATAAATGTGCACTATGGTAAACCTAGTAGTTTTACTACTAAGTTCAGCAAGTACCAGATTTAGTGCAAGGAGGAGGCAGGGACAATCCAGAGAGGTGAGACAACCACACATGGATTTGTGCAGGCTGCTGAGAAAGGTTAGATAGTAGATAAAACAGGAATGAGGAACAATGAATTAAATTGCTTTTCTTTTTCTCAGATCTGTACCACAAACTTGGTGACACTGCAAGTAGAGATTCACAGCGGAACTTCATCCTGTCTTGCAAAATCACCCATCAGACAAAAATATTAGAGGGGGGCACTGTAAGTTTCTAGAGATGAAAGGTCTGAGATGGAGGGAGGATTTCTCCACCCACATGTTTGCCATGCAATAGCTTGTCAAACACCTTCTGCTTCTAACACCTCTCTCACAAGAGAGCACACCAACAAGAGGATAAACATCACAAAAAAGTGCTTTCAGCAAACAAAATACTGTAACTACATGTAAAGGCTACAGTCAATGAAATCTGAAAATAAAATCAACCAATAAAGAGAAGTCTAAGTACACATCTCTATATGTGCCCAGGTAGCATTTAATGACCCCTTTCAGATACTGGATAGAGGGACTGAGATACCCATGGTTGCAGTGGTGAAATGAAGCTGAAAGAGGCTTCATTTCAGGCCCCATACTGAATCATGGCTTCAGTTTATCCCTTAAGTCACATTGCCTCCATTTATATTGATTTCATCATTAGAAGATGCTACAGGACATCTAGAGACAGGTGAAACAGGAAGAGCAGGTTAGAAGTGAATTACTGTCAATGATGCTTACAGCCCTATCAAAAAAACCTCAAAAACCTAACAAAATTCCCAAGCAAAGCATTCTAAAACTTGATTTTTCCCTAACAGCAAACCAAGTCATGGTGAGGCTGGCTGGCTGTGGGTCTGAGGAAAATAAAACCAATTCAGATGCAGCTGCATTTTAAAGTAGCTTAGCAAGGAAGCGGTGGGCAGCTAAGGTGGGTATGTACACTTAGCTATTAATGAAGTGACTCTTAACTCTTCCCTTTGATTTAAACTTTTTTTTTGTGTGAGCAATGCAGCTTTGGTGGTTCATTTAGCAAACAAGACCCTGGTCTATCATTAGGAAAGGTTGTCTTACGCTGGTATTCGAGCTGGTCTTATACAGAGATGGTGACTTTATTAGTAAAGTATATGACATTGCAAAAATCAGGCTCGTGTTCAGTTGAACCCTTTGGAATATGGAATGTTAACTGGAAGAAAAATGAAAAAGTTTAAGGCACTTCATATTTCAAATTTAAAATTCCTTGTTACACACACAACCTCCTATACAGATTTTAAAAATAATACATACACAATTGAAAAAGGAAATGAAAGTAAGAACACAGTAACATAACTGAGGTGTCATCGCCTGTTTATGGATTAAAGATGGCATCACGTAGCAGTGTTAGTCACTTAGCATTAGAGGCAACCCGGCGGGAAGGAGGGGGGCTCTGGAAATGCCTTCATTTGGCACAAGCCTTGGGTAAACCAGCAGAGAGGGAGGCACTTCACCCTCCAACCCTGTCAGGTGCCCATAGGGTCATTTAAGTGCAAGACTTAACCTGTCTTGGGTCAGGACTAATGGCATATGCATGCTTGTACTCAGGGGCAAGAGTAGATAAAATCGTCGTATCTATGTTTTATTTTCTCTCCATAAGAAATAAACCTCAGTTTGTGATAACCAGGCTTACTGCTACTTGGGAGTAAGTGCTGTTAGCTGGTTGTAAATATAGGGAAAAAAAGCTAGGACCACAAGGAGATTTAGAAAGGGTACAGGTATCCTGGGGGGTTTCAGCCAAAGTAACATTCACATGAAAAACCCAACTTCCAACATTCTTGCAATACTGGCCATGGAGAGACACACACACTGAAATGAAATTAGCATTTTAAAAAAGAATCTGTCATCTACATCTTACCATTTAAAACAAAAATCAAGACTGAGACCCAGCTTCTTCAGGAATCTGTGACTAGTCATTCCAATAATCAACAGTTTTGGTTTTTTTTAAATGCCACAGATTTGTATCTGCACAAACAACCAGTCAAGCCACAGTGTTTTGGGTTGCCACTGTAGTTGTCAATTCCTGCATTTATTTCAGTAATGCCGTCTTTAACATTTTACGCCTCTATTTTCATTTCATTTAAATCACAGGCTGCTGATACTCTGCTATGTTGCGTGCCACATGTTGAGACTTGCTTCTTCTGTTGAATTATACAAGCCAGAAATCTGGTCCTTGGTTTGACTTCATTATGCTGATGAAAGTGTTTCTGTACCTTCTTTAGTCTAGTAAAAAAACCCCAATGACCTAATCCTGTTTTTCTTTGGCTGCCACTAAATTATTACTACAATAGGCAATTTAAAGACTGAAGCACAGTCTGCTGAAGTGTTTACAGTAGATTAAGGAGTAACTCAGGCCTGTGAAATGGCATGTGAAACTCTGTTCTGTCAGATATTAAACCAACTGGTTCTAACTAATGCTCACTGCACTCACAAAAAGAACTTTCCTCCTGGACTACGTTTTAACATTTCCACAGGTAGCCACTCTCATTATTTTTCCAGCTCATTTTCCAGCTGAAATTTGGGAGTGTAGTGATGAGCTCCCTGTGGTGTTTCCAGCCTGTTGCTCTAAGGCTGATGAGCTGCCATGTGACTTGGTTGATTATGGTGCATAACCAGTTAACTCAGTTCGGATGCAATTTATTAGTTCCAACACCATCCAGGTACTTTCAGGTGTACTGCTAGTCCTTCGTGTCCCCTGAATCACACAATAGTTAAGTTTCCTGGGTGTATCATTACAAAAAAGACCAAAGCAGTCAATAAAGCAGTAACTCATTTATGAGAAAAATGCATTTTCATTGTTTGGCTGGCTGAGAGACTAGTAAAACAAACACAGAAATCACATACCTATCCAGAGAGCAAAGTTCCTTTTCTTACTGAATCATTGCTACGTAACACACCTCGATACCAAAACCAAACCTATTTCCTTATTTGCTGTGCATTTCCTCCTTCAAGCATACCCATCAGGTGATATTGCAGAACTGTTTAGGAACGCCAAGAAACTGACATGCATTTTAAACTCCTTACACAAAAGTTAAATCCTTATTAAAATTTTGAGTGACTACGACACTCCAGCAAGTGTCCAAGACATACCCTTGCACTTGTGAGTAACAACCTTCCAAAATACATTGCAGAGTAACTGATTATCAGAAGCACCTTTTCGAAGGGCTCAGTACCAGGAAGATGGTCAGTGCTTCTGGAACCCATGGCATCCTTATGCACCATAATCAACCAAGTCACATGGCAGCTCATCAGCCTTAGAGCAACAGGCTGGAAACACCACAGGGAGCTCATGACTACACTCCCAAATTTCAGCTTTAACAGCAACAGCTGTGAGTTTGTACAGAAGGCTGTGGAACACAGCACTGCGCAGCCACAGCGCCAGCAAGGCAAGTATTTCACAGATTGAAGATTACCAAACAGTTTGTTTCGTCACCAGCTGCTTTTATTTACTCATTTGTTTGCCTGTTCCATTTTGTTCTGTAACTTAAAAAAAAAAAAAACCACACAAACTTAACGTCCTCATCATCTGGTAAACTTGTTTGGGACAGAGGAAGACTTCCTAGAATGGTGTGTTTATGCATATGTTAAGCAGATCTCAGTCGAACAGCTGAGTGTTAAATGAGATTGGGGTCATGTGAAGTGATCACGTTTGGTTCTTGGAAGAAGGGTACACTATTCATAGCTGTTTGTCACTTTAAACTGACCCAGCAGCAGCTTTATGAACGGCTTGTGTTTAGATATGAGAGAGGACGGACTCTTTTTCTCAAAGCATTTTAATACCACTGTATTAAAACTGACTGTCTGGCAGGGCTGCAGGAGTCAACCCTTTACTGTAGGAAGGGGTGGTGGGTCCTTCTCTCTTCTGAAAGACCCTGTGTGGACATTATTACTCTTTGCCAAGGCAGGCACCACAGCATTTGCACCTAAGTTCAAATCACTGCTTCTCCACACACTTTGTCAAGACCTGCTCCTTTTAAACCACATTCCCCTTCTTTAAGTCTTTAGTGAGCCTCAACAGAATTAGGGCTCCCGAATGAGTACAGACACTGTATAAATTATTAAAGGGGAGCTCACAGATTTACTTTTGAGTACAGGCTCATAGCCCACTGGTGTACAATTTACATACAACACAGTTCAAGATTTCACAGTACAATGAGGAATGTTTTCACTCCATATTTTCCTCCACAGATCTACTGAGATCAATTATTTTCCCAAGATCTAAATACAGCCTTTTTTACAGACAATAAGATTGTGATCATCATAATCATAAAATACCAGTATCAGTACTATTACCTGTCCTAAAACACTCTAGCCACAACAGTATTGAAAATGAAAATTCTCAAATATCCAGTTGCAGGGTGTTCCCAGGTTCAGAAGAAAAAAAGAAGTCCCAGAGTATGCCCATGTTCCCTTATTGGAAGCATATACAGTGGCTGCAGTAGTAACATCACACAAGTATCAGCTGACTGGTGGGATGCACGTTATCCATTTGATACAATATGCAATTTTTATGCATTATCCAGCAGTAAAGATGTCTTCCTCTAAGGCAACCTCTGCTGTGTCTTCTGTCCTCGTCCTTTGCACCAGAAAGAATAAATCTGGCATATTTAACATCTGTATTTGGATGCTGAGCCTGACAATAACTCTGCCCAGGTCTGCTGGTGAAGATGTGGACAGAACAGCGCAGTCAGTGTACTGGTTCTACCAGCCTCTTATTAGAAGATACACTGGAAATAAGTTTTGTAAACAACAACAACAACAAGAAAACCCAACAAAAAACCAAAACACCTTTGAAGTTCACTGCTAATGCTTTCCTTTGCTCCATTTAAGCACATGGTTGTTTGCTGGCATTTTTGTTGAGCCATCAAGTAGTTATCTGCATTCCAGCTGCTCGTGCAAATTATCTTAGAAGAAGTTGGTATATCCAAATAAGAAATGAGGACATACGCAGGCTGAAGTTCAGAACATCACGGAACATCAGTAAGAACGTAGTACTATCTTTGCATTTCTACAAGGTCACCTTCTGTTTATAGCAGTAACTAAACCCAATGAACTATCACAAAAGGAAGTATTTCCTTCTGTACATGATTTTTATTATTTACATAATACAATACAGCATAGATGCTGGGTAGCATGATTATGTGCAATACATAAATATGAACTATCTGTACATGTTTGCATATCTAATAACTCAGAAAAACAAAGTTAGAAGCAAAAAACCTGATATTTTTAATAGTGAAGTAAAAACTAAGACTGAACACTGCAATAAAAATTGAAAGTTCAGGAGTAGCGCCTTGTGTACATACGTAACTATTTACAGATGAGAACAGGCATTACCACAACACTAGTCAACTGTACTTGTTTATATAAAAAACACAAGTTTCATACATCACAAAAACCCTTCCATTATAACACAGAAGTGATATTACCAGACAAGCATCAGTGAAGTATACTGCCTTTTCTAGAGTTGTTATTGTACAATGCTGTAGATAATGCAGCCCATGCAATACACCCAAGAACACTAGTCCTACACCCAAGTACAATTAAAAATGATAAAGCAGCCCTCCAAGAGTGGTTCCAGCTACCACTTAAGTCTACAGCAGCCATGTTGGGTATGGTTTTCCATGCAGAACAGTGCAATTGTTACATTTAAAACTAGAAAAAAATTAACTCCTAATACTTCAGCAACTTACTCATCAGACATGTTGCTTGATAGAGCTGCTGTGGTATGTCTAAAACATATGTAACTTTTTTTTGGTAAACCAATCTTACAATATTGTGCTACACGACATTTTTAGCTATGCAAGGAAAAGCAGACAACTCTGTTGCAGCCCAGTTCATAAGTTCCTAGCAGGATATTTCCTTTGGGAACCCATTTTACAGAATCACACAGAAAGTCAGGAGTTGGAAGGGACCTCTGGAGATCACTTAGTCCAACCTCCCTGCCCACGCAGGTTCACCTAAAGCAGGTTGGACAGGAATGCATCCCCGGGGGTTTTGAATGTCTCCTGAGAGAGACACTCCACCACCTCCAGGGGCAGACTGTTCCAGTGCTCTGCCACCCTCAAAGTGAAGAAGTTTTTTCTCATTTTCATGATTGTAAAGCTAATGTAATCTTTTCCAGAACAGTTTTCTTCTCATACACATCTGATTTTTTCCATTTTTCTCAGTGCAATTGATAAGTAGCTTTCTTAAGTATGGCACCAACATTCATCTTACTGGGATGGTGGACCCCTCTACGTAACTTACGCTCTGCTGGAAAACAACGGAGTGTGGAAACTAAAATTAAAATGACATTTTAAATGATAGAAGTAGACTGCCAACCTTTTTGATGTATACTTCTCCAAAACAGGCACATGACCCTAGCCAAAGATTATACATCTCAAACATATCTCAAGAGGCAGATCTGCTGCAGATAGCATATATCTGTTTGGCACAAGTGAACTAGAGAGTCTGTCCTCTGTGCATGTGAATTCCTATGCAGGTTTCTGATCATCCAATTATATTCTGGGGAGGGCATATATATTTTCAAGGGCTGTATCTATCCGATTCTGCCTGTAACAAACACCCATTCTGAAATATATAAGACAGACAAGACTAAAAGTAAAACTTTGAAGAACAAAGGAAAATGGCCATGCACCTGCTCTTTTGTGTTTTCCTAGGATACAAAAACAAAAAGTCAGTCAGTCTGTTCACAAGCAGGTTAACCTATATTCTCTGGATTTTTTCAGCCACCACAACTGGATTCTCTTTCCTGATTTTTGCTGCAGCTTCTGCTTTGTAATCATACGGGCAGTTATGCTTGTCAGAGTATCGGTGAAGTCCACAAAATAAGTTTCCACATCGGCAGTCAAATCCTGTACATAGAAAAAGAAGCAACATCACTAGGAAGCTTCGTATTTAATTAAGTTGTAAATTAAGGGCTTAATCACTACAAAGGCGGTATGCTCGCCTACTCTGACATACAGAGTAAGAAAAATGAACAGCTCTATTAAGTTGTTTGGATTCTGAAGAAGCGACTAAGTTTAATGGTACAGATATTTCATCAAGTTTAATTTAGCAAGAGACAACTAATCATACAGATCTGGGGAAAACGAAGTGTTCTCATACCTGTAAGGCCAACCTTCTTTCTGCACATGAAACATCTGTTCTTCTTTGGTTTGGGCAGCTCAGGAGTTCTCTCTTCACTCTGCGACGTACTAGGCTGAGAAACTGATGGGCTTGGTTGAGTAACAACTGTCAAAGCAAGCAAAGGAAATAAAGGTTAAATGTCCTTTTCTTGATTTCACTAGCATGCATATATTCCTTAAGGACTAACTCCCCTATTAAGATTCTGATGTTTGATGTCTGTAGTACTACACAGACTACTCTACAAAAATGCAAATCAGGAATAGGGATTTTTAGGCTTGCTATTCTTCCCTTTTGTGTCTAAACAAGACAATCAGATTTTTCCCCACCAGCCAGAAAATATGAGGTACTTATTCGTTACACCTATACAAGTATTAAGGGCTCAGAATGCAGTCCACAAGTTCCATGTACACATTTAATATTTTTAAAAGTCATACAATCAAGTAACATTTCATCTAAAAAATAACAGTATTGTCACAGCTAAAGTTGCTGTGGAGAATATAACTAATAGGAACATATTTTAGAAAAAAAAAACAAAATTCAGTCATGTGTTACTATCTTCATACTATGTTACTTTGCCATTACACTTGTGAAGTCAGATGCCTAGAACAGTTCACTATGACAGCAACTAGCAAGCCACTGATTCCACAGCTACAATACACACAAACTGCAAAAAAAGCCCTCACATTTTCAACACTTTCAGTAAAGAACAACGTGCAGATTTATGTTGGCTTTCTGTATTTTTGCTTTGGTATAGTCATTGCCTCTGTCATGAACACCTTCAGACAAACTTCAGTCACAATTAACTTTAGTTCTCTGAAGGATAAAAATTTGTCCTTTTGTGAACTTCTATGAACCTGTTCATTTCATTTAAAAAAACTATTTTTTTTTCTAATCAGGCAAACAACCATTGTTTGGTGCTTTGGGGTTTTTTTGTTTGGTGATTTTTATATCCTCTTTATTTCCAAAGTGGAAGGGAGGAAAGCTGAGAGCTGTGTTTTTACACAGCTTTAACACCTGCTTCTGGTACAGTTTTCCTGAACTATCCCAGCTGTATCATAACATCTATTGTTGTAAAACAGAACAAACTACAAAATACATTCCAGAATAAGTGCTTAGAACTTATTTGTAATCAATTTTACACACAAAAATAAGATCTGTTAGTTGAGATTCTTTTGGATCAGTGTTGTATCCAATGAAAAGTGCATTTTTTCCAAACATGAAGAAAGAGTTATGTTGTCTGTTTTTCTCCTTACTCTTCACACTTGTTTTTTAAAATTATCTTTGCACTGACCTGCTCATAGGTATTCTAAAAACCAGTTCAATATTGCCACTAATACCTAGAAAGACTCACAATTCACTGTAAAACAAGTGAATTGTTTTCCCAGTCAGGACTTCATAAACTAAACAAGAATTAAAAGTGACAAGCTCTCAGAAGTAAGAAGGAACCTTCACTTCTCATCACCAAAATATTTCATGCAGTGAAACAATGGCTGCTAAAGTTTTCTTATACTTTACTTATACATTATAGTAACAGTCGTAATAGCAACAGTAAATAACTAAGGCAGTAAGTAACTAAGGCACTTACTGCCTTTGATTTTTGTTACCTTGGATAGACCTTTTTCTAAAATATTTGGGAAGTTCAATGTCAATGCTATTTTGCCAAGTCTGAGGTATAACAAAACTATTACAGCACTAGCACTACAATCACCACTTGTGTTGGAACTTTTTGGAGTAATTTCTGCTGCTGCTTGTTTTTTTGAGAAAACAATTCCTTTGTCTTGATGATTAATGTTTTCTGGATGAACAGATATGATCCTCTATATTTGTCTTTAAATCCCAAGGAAAGCAGTGTTTGGTATCAATCTATTTGAGAGCCTGAGACCAAAAACCACGTTAAAACCCAGCATTATCTGTAAACCCTATTGGATAGTATGCACCTTAGCTAAAAGCCATCAGCTATGGCCTTAAAAAAAAAGGACGTCTCCAAAAGCACAGTCAAACTCTTTTTGCATTTGTTATATTGCTCATTTCTTTGAAAATTAAATACCAATTGTATGCCATGGCAGTTGAGAAAGAAGAACCAGAAATGCCCACACTTTGCAATTTGGTGTTTAGTTAGCCAGGGGGAAGCTTCATCTGCATCAGAACCAACTTATACATACAAGCCCTGAAAACATGCTTCAATCAGATGCCAAAGAAAATGCAGAAGGGTGAAATAAACAGTGACCTAAATAGTTAAAGTCACTCACAACATGCACTAAGAGAAAATGAAAGTAGAGGAGCAACCTTTATCACTGCCAACAAGGAAGAAACTGTGGCAACATCAACTTCCCAGGAATCACCAAGGCAAAGAGACAGCCTAGAAGGTCAATCTACCACAAAACAAAGACACTAAGAACAAATCCATCTAAGGGAAAGTGCTCCCAACCACTACAAGTATACTTCCTTTTTTGCATAACTGGCAGCTTGGGAACTGGAAAATTACAAAAGTCATACTAAGAAACTACAGAGGCACATGCTGAACAATTAAAAGGTGTTCCAAGAAGGAAAAGGTACACAACATGCAGTAATGGGCACTAAAAGGTCCCAAGACAAGATGGGACACAGGCCCCTAAATCCAAATTAAAATGTGTCATTTATTACTTCCCACAAATAAAAGATTTTCCTACTCTTTCATGCCAGCAGAGTTAAGTCTGATGATGAGTTTTGATGATGTTAAACTATCCTAAACATGCTTCTGAGTAACAGCTAAGCCACAAACAAAGCTGCTTACCCCACCTCTTGCAGCTCAGACTCAAAATTCTTTTTCATCACCCTGCGGCTTGGATGGAAAATACTGTAAATTGTAGTAATTGCACTGTAATTGTACTGCCATGATAGCAGGAGCAAATATAAATTCATCAGATGCTGTCCTGACAACTGCTTGTCACAAAAGGCTTCCTTTAGCACAGAAGCTAAATCCAGCCAGGCAAGCACAATTCCAACCTCCAATACGTTAAATTAATTTTATGCCAGAAATCACCATATTAAACAAAGTGCTCTACATGATTACTATATGATTCCCATGGAATGAATAACTGAACAAATGCTGAGTGGTTACTGGTACCTGTAGACCTGCTTCCTCAGTAACAAACATTCAGGTGAAGCAAACCCTTCACCACTAAAATGGGTTTTATCACTTTAACCTATTTTCTATTTCCCTCTATCACCTTGGTCACTTCCCTTTTCAACCTTTGGCTCAAAAAATTATCAGATTTATTTCACTTGAATTTTAACAGACCAATTCTCCTACTATAAGGCCAAAAATTTAGGAGCAACAACTTTTCAGAACTGGGCAGGTCTTTATTAACTATTATTTTGTACTGAAATTTTTGTCTGTAGGCACTATAAAACGCATTACCATCATCACCAAGGAAGACTACTGCTGATCTAACATGATAAAGACTAACATAATTCTAGCATTGGAGAGGTACCTGAAGAAAGACCACACAAATACAAGCACTGCATTCTGAATTTGGGAAAACTTCCTTCACATGGAGACTGAAGAGAAGACACATATTTACAAAAGGTATGTTGGTACAAAAGGTATCAAGGCAGTCAGACACAGCATGACAGCTACTCAAGCTGTTTGCAGAAACATCCTACAAACCAGAGGACAAAGCTCTTCTCGGACCCCAAAGTATAATACCACAGTGACTATGTGGGACCGCTACTCAGAATTTAAAACTACTCCAAGAACAGGATTTTCTGAACTGACAGTAGTTTTCCCTATATAAACCAGTATTGCTGCTACAAAGAAGCCTGCCTACTGTAGGTGTTTTCCCACTGAGATTTCACAATGGAAAGGAATGGATCCAGTGTTTCAGTTGAACAAAGTCCAATGAAAATAAAGCAGTATTACTTTTTAACCCTTCCCATAACAAAAGGGACCAGAAAAGGCTACTGAACACCAGCAAGTTTTAAGAAGCTTCTCTGATTAAACAAAAATTAACCAAAATAAGATCCAAACAGCTTAAACTGCATGACTTTCACAGTACTAGTCAGTAGTAAACATATCAGTGCAGCAAAGTCTTGAAAGCATTTAAAAAAAAAAAAAAATTGATTCAAACATTCTGACTTGATGAAGATAACCCCTAACCCCCTCCACAGAAGAACTGGAAAAATTAAAACAAGAAAAAAAGGCCAAGTCAAAAGTCATCAGAAAGTCCTAAGACTGCACTTTGGCAGTCTCAGAACAGAAAGATTGTACTAGAGAGCGTGCAGTGCTTACACTGCAGATTAAAGGAATGGACTTGTATATAAAATTTTAGTTGGAAAAGATGGACAGTTCTTATTATGCTTTATAAAGCTTCCTGAGCCTACATACTTTATTCTTCAAGGACTGCAATTGCTATGCCAACCCAGATGCCCATGATGAAAGTCTACAGAATAAACTTTTATTGTGTTTAATTTAATGCCAAAGACGAGGAACAGAAATGTTCATCTCCCACACACCCAGCTCTTAACAGGAGTACTGATTACCTTCACTGGTACATTAATACAATGTAAAGACTCCTCAGTTTCAGTATCACACAGAAATATGGTTTAATTTGGTCAGCATGAAGACTTGATACCTGTGACATACCACTATTAAAACAAAACAACAGTGCTGAAGGAGAAGGTGCTACCTGAGCATTCACACACTGTTCAAGGAGTCACACACACATCACTGAAGTCTTCCATGTCTCAGACCAGGATCCCTTTGCTACAGGTGACCCCAGTGAGACAATGGCTGACCACTTTTGACTCCTCACACGCACTTACTCCTGGGTGCACTCCCTCCTTCCAGCTCAACCCTAGGTTTTCCACAGCAGAGTCTCAGAAGTCATATTTTATAAAAATAAGTAAATTATTTGACAGGTACAGCAGTAGAGTCATCCCAAGCTGGGTGCCTCCAAAAAGGGAGGAATCTCAAACAAAGAAATCTGTGGGAGTTAGACCCTTGCGATCTGTACAGCTGGCCCTCACATGCTGTTTGTATATCTTTTAGTCCAGTGGTGATTTTTGGTCTGGGATCTTCTAAAACCTTATTGTATTTTTTTTTTCTGTGTCCAAGCAGATCAAACTTCTCTTATCTTGTTGATTTGCAGTCTCTGGTGAAGGATGTAGCCTCTTTATCTTCTGGTTTACCCTTCTTGTGCACCTGCGTTCTCACTGGCAGAACATCAGGAAGTGAACCAGACTTGGGGAAAACACTACCAAAACATCAGCACATTATTGACATTTTCCTCATACTAAGAGACAAAACACAGTACTGTACTCCACAGTGGCCTGAAGGCTTCTGCAAATATAGCTATTCATGCTAAGAAAAGCTACGTAACCAGCATAAATCCCACCATATGATAATCCTAAATAATTTATTCTAATTAAAACTTACTAAAGCTAAACAACTAAGATCTCCCAACAACAGTTGGGTCTCCAGTCTTATTTTCCAAAGTGAACAGCTCCAGGGCTTAAAAGAGACTACTGGTTCTATTTCAGAATTGTTTCAATTATGGGCATCTACTGAAGCTACAGTGGACACGGGAAACATGAATATGAGCTAATTATTTTCAACACAAGACAGTTCTTAGACAATTTTACCAACTAGCCACAAAGGAACTGTCTACAGATAGACACATGGTTAAAATACTATAGCCATGTGTGAAAAAAAAAATAAATCAAAACGCTCTTTAGAAGGAGGTCTGGTCTAAGGAATATAATGTATTTACCATCTTGAGACTACCATATTTCATAAACTAGCTGTCTACTTGGCATCTTCCTCATAATATTACCTGCAACACTGTACATATCCCAGATAACACACATTGGTTCTATCTACAATGAAAGTGAGGATAATGCGTAACAGTTCTTAAACTGAATGGAGAACTGTCAAAAAAACCCTAATCATAGTGGCTTGGTAGAAAGCTAAGAGACAAGTCAGCCAAAAACCATTACTTGCTGCCTTCTGAAGCTAATTCAGGAACAGAAAGGGCAAGCTACAACGTAAGTGGAATTACACAGCAAGTTAACAGTATTTGAGGTATTTTTAAAATTAAGACCACAGTCAGTTCAATTTTTGGTTCACTTTCTTTATAAACAGTGTTACTTTGTAGCTGTGACTTCACAAAATGATAGCTAATCAGACTACTCCCTAAAAAAAACATAAACAAAAAACAAACTGAAAACAACCACACCCAATCAGAAAAAAACCCAACACACCACTCCAAGCCTCTGATACACCTGCTGATACTAACTATATCTGGAAACACTGACAGACCTGACTAGAAACTCATCATTTAGCAAGGTAATGACCTACAAAAGTGCACCAAAATACTAAAAATATGTTGTAGCTTGAAACAATATGAGTGCATGAACTTGTTTCCTAACAGTTAATTTTTAGTGGTTACTATGCAACTCAATTCTCTTTCTTGCATGGTTCTTGTATTTCCATTCAAACACTTGCTAAGAACACTCCCGCCTTTCTTAAGGGAGGGCTCCGCTCACCAACTTGGTAGGCGTGTTACTCTACCAGAGCAACCTAAGTAAATGAAAAGAAACATCACTAGGTTTTGCATTGCACTCAGCACAGGGAAAAAAAAAAAGCAACTATGAGTTATATTTCTAGAATGTTTTAGGTATAGTCTGACTTTGGTGAAGTCTGTATTAGAATTCAATACTTAAAAAGAAGTGTAAAAGCTTATAAAAATTCTATAGAAAGTATTTTTTAAGTGGCACCCACTTGTAAATTTGATTTTGGACATAAGAGTTCACTGACTTATGACCAGTTCAGATACGTAAGTGAACACATGCCACAGCTCAATTAAAAAACTGCAACAAACAACTAAGTTGAACTAAGAAATTACAAGTTACAAGAAAACACAGCACTTTAGACATCTAAATTACATCAGTTACATCCATCATGCCTTTCTTCTTTCAAAGTTAAGATAAAACCATCTTAGTACTAGATTTGTTCTGAATGAAAATCCAGGTTGCAACATCAACCTGTCCAAAGGGGGGAAAAAACCATAACCACACCCCAAAAAAACAAGAAAAATAAGCCTGTTAAGCTTTATTCTCAACTTCACCATCTTCTCAAATCAGCTCCTTAAATTCCAATAGCAAACAAGTTCAATTTTATGCTACAGCCTGCTAAAAAAAATATAGTAAAAAAAAAAATAAAATCAGTTGACCAGATGTAATTCTATTTTTAGCTGTCTGGCTTCTAAGGGAAATATCCAAAGTTTCATTTGCTAATGAAAATCTGGCAGAAAAGAATGTGACTGCATACTGTTGAAGACATTAAAAGGAGAGCAAGCTACTTTGCTTGAAGGCTATATTGTTTGTTCATCATCTGCTCATAACTATCTGGCAGATGGTTATGAAATTCAGTTGCGAGGGCCAGACTGTGCTTACAACTAGGCTGTGTTTTCATTAACAAGTCCATGACTGTGCCATTATCTTAGAGAATTACACTTCATAGGAAGTATTAACTTTGTTGTTATGAGGCGATGTGAATTATTTACCATTATTTCAGTTCCTCCTCAAGAGGACAGACCAGCATATATAGGATGATGCTGAAAAGAGGGAAGAAACAGAAAATGCAACAGAAAATGCAACTAGTCCAGACACAACAGGCATTCTTAATAACAGTCTAGGCCAGCTTCTCTTGCCTGTAAGACAGGGATCATTGTAGCACTGAATACAGCCAACACATTGTATTTCAGATGCCCACAAACCCTAAGAACAGCATAAAAGGACACTATGCTATGCTGTCTACAACCTGTGCTAAACCATTATGCTTAAAAGGGAACTTGGGCATTACAGCTGAGGCTCTCTCATGATTTTACAGGTAAGTACTTAGGAAGGCAGTTTTGTTCCACAAGTATTTTCCAGACACATTTAAGCTCTCTGGCAGTTTTTCCAGTGATCTTTACAGAAGCTTGTGACAGCTTTTACTGGTTTCAACCTGTGAGATTATTTAAAACAACATATAAGTATCTTCAGCTGCTTTTGTCTTTTTTCCCCTATTCTAATCAATAAAATGGTATGTGACACTACTTATACAGTTACCCCACACTACCTGTTTTTCAGGTACTATGTCAACAGTAACTAAAGATCATCCTTTACACCTGACAAAATGACAAACTCATATGGGCAATTCTAACAAGAGTAAAGTCACTTACTACTTCATCACTGCTACCATTTTGTGTATTCCTCTTTCCTGCTTGCCACATTTCAGGTAGGCATTCATAACAAGATGAGTTTCTAAATACTGTAGCAAAGTCTAAATTTCTTAGTTACATACAGAAAGCTCTTCAGATGAGAATATTTACAAGAAGTTAATACTAGCAAGAATCAATTCGCAGTCCACAGGTTAAAAAAAATCCCAACAATATACTATATAACTGTACTTTATTTCATGTCACATAATCTTGACTTGCATGACCTACTGCAAATGGCAAAACCCTCTAATACTGGGCAATTAAACAACAGGTGTTAGAACAGTCTTTGATAGCAAAGATATACCTAGATAAAAATCACCTGTATATACTACTGAGTGCATATTCTTGAATTCTGCAACTCAAAACTGAAAACGTGAATTTTATCTTCAGCTTGAGTAAACGGGCCTCCTACCAAACATCAGCTTTTAGTGTTTTAAGACTGTTTCAGAACTTTTATTTTAAAAGGTTTGAATATGCTTAAGTACAGAATAAGTGGATTAAGATATCCATTTGAACAACTTCATATGAATTCACTCACTCACTAGTTCTAGGTAAGAAAGTTGCCCGTCCTGGTCTCCCTCCAAGAAGTAGTTTATTACTACAGCTACAACTTTCCAGTACAAAAATAAAACTTAAATTCACAATTCCCACACAGCAATAAAGGCTGCAAGTATCTTACATCTGGAGAACAGTGCTTTGGTTATATCTACTGATTACTCAATTAGTTCAAGAATGCTAAACAGCTTTTGTTAGTATTTTTAAACAAGTTTCCTCCCACCACAGCCTCGCTCCTCTGCAGACTGGAATTTATTAGGAATTCCGTTCTCCAAATGCAACAAAGCCACTTCAACTGCCATGAGTCAGCAAGAATTGTATTGATAGGCATTAGACAGAAATCTCAACAGTTTGACTGCAAAACTGAACACCTTGCCCACATGCAATTTTAGTGTGCCTTACTTTTAAAAAATGTAGGTTCAGGAGGCAAAAGCAATCTCATGGGTGTCAACTTTTTTTACTAGCATTGAACATGCATCTTAGAACTGCATTGTGGCACTAGTGCTTTTTCTTGATTCTGACAAGAGATTACTCAAAAAGCACCCTTGGCAATCATCTTACTGGTTCCTCGAGACCCCCATAACAACACAAGATGCCTACTTAAAAGGAACCAAACCACCAGCTTCCGTTAAGTCACCAGTTGTACCCAGTGTTACTGTGCCAACATACCTGGCTCAGTCTCTGTTTTCGGCGATACTTTTTCCTCTCTTGAAATGCTCATTTCTGTCATTTGCTGCATTACAGGCAAAGCGGCAACAGGCACATTTCTGTTTAAGTACAGAAAAACACATAATTTGCTTTAGTTTTACATTCATAATAAAAGCTTAAACTGTCCAGAGCCATTAATAAACTGCCTATTTAGTCACTAGTGATACATGATCCTGACTTCTGCTTCTACTATCTTCAAAACACTTTTTTTTTTTAAACTCTTATTTTACATTTCCCTTGAAGAAATCAGGCAAACCTGCAGCAAGTACTTCTCTGGATAAATGAAAACCATCCTTTTAAGCGTGGGAGTCCCGGATCAAGTATTTTTAACCAGTTCTTGTTTACACAGATTCATAAAGGACTGTCAGGCAGACTGCCCCTTTTTCTTATGCAGAAACTTATTGTAATAGGGCAGGCTTGCTGCAGGCCTTCAATTCACTGCACACTCACAGCTCATTCAGATCCCAATGCAATACCTTTATCTTACCTTGATTTTTCAGATGTGCTGCCAGCAGCACCTTCACAGTTGTTTAAGCTAGTGTCTGCTCTCTGTACAGATGCAGAGTCTGAGGTAGGACTGTTTGAACCACTGGCTGTTCCTATATAGCAAAAATTTCACAAGTTAGTTATGAACAAATTGTAGAATATATGCTAATCAAATAGTCTTGTATACAGCTGTGAACTGTCTGCACACAATCTTCACTGCTACTGCTTATTACTTCCTACTTAAAGACAGGCCGTCCTGTTAATAACCAAAGTACAGAGATTGTATACGAATATACTAACAGAGGAGGCTAAGTGGGAAAGCAAGTTATGGCTCAATACCAAGCAAGCTAGAAGACATTACACAGAAATGTATTTTTATCTTTACTGTGATTTAAAGTAGCAACCTCTTTGATATTCATTGTTTTAGTACAGGGCTTTCAGAAGTTCTCCTGAAAAATCTTCTCGGATTCCTTGTCATCTTTCATATGTTTTATTTTAAAAAAAAGAAAAACAAAAAACAACAAAACAATCACACACCCTTACCCATTGGGCTTATTCTACCACTATTCTGCTGTCGCTGAAGATGCTCTTTATAGCAAACAGAACACATCCCATTTGTCCTAGGATTTCCATAAAATCCACATCCTGTACTACACAGCATGGGCCCTGGGGTCTGGTTTGTCTCCTGAGTCATCTCGATGCTGTAAATAAAACCAAGAACTGCATTAGGAACTGGCATGTCACCAAAATCAATTACAGGGTTATAAAATTAAAGTATGTCTGCTCACCCTACCCCCCCAAGAAGTGATGTCAGCATTCTTAAAGAGGCTTATATGGATGTTAATATACCATTCAATACTGCAATTGTAATGCTAAGTAACATCATTACGAACCTTTAGGAGAAGAAAAAGTGTCATCATATAAATACTAAGAAGTTATGTCACTGGAAACCAAGCTGAACATGAAAGTAATGACCAAATTCAATCTGACAGCCAAAACGGCCCTTATTACCAACCTCTGAGCATGAACAGGGATCTGGCAGAATAAGCAAGACCAAGTTCATACCTACCAAACAATTCTGGCAAACAACATAGCTGATTTTTCCCCGACTCCAACAGAAGAGCCCCACTTTTTCAGTAATGCTGATCTCACATGATTTTAATGCTAATTCCACTATTAGCAGTTTCTACTCTCACAATACATTTGTCAAACAGAACAATAAAATTCCCTGAAGCATCGGCTACAGCCATTTGAAATCTGTATTCCTATCTTTAGGAGGAGTTTCTAAAACAAGGCAGGTGAACATGGCTTAAATTGTGTATGAAACATGACGCTGAGCACTAACTGGCAACAACGTGTGTGTAACAGGCCCTTCAACAGAGAATCAAGAGTATCTCTGAAATAAGTTTAGACCAGATCTCACTCTTCCAAAAGAAATAAAGTTAACAACTTCAAACTCTTGAAGTTCTATTACACATCCTAGCCATGGGGAAAAATAAAAACCAAACAAACGACAAAACAAAAAAACCTGAGTTAAGTCCCTTTAAATCCTTGGTCTTAATAAAGTTATACCGAGACCTCTAAGCCTCCCAAAGGCAGACAATGCTAACTCTCTGCCACGAACTACAGAAGTTAGGATTAAAAATACTTCACCTTCACTGCTGGTTAACCTCTGCAAAGCAAGGTTATCAGGAAAACCAAACAGCAACCAAATCCTTGATTCCCAAGGGCAGTAAAAGTGGAACACAATAATCAAGCAATCTGCTACAAATTGAGGACACGCAAGAATAATGCCTTTGTCCTCCCAAAATTTTAGTAGAAGCACTCTACGTAGCACCTGGAGACATTTTAGTATAATCTCCAGATTGCTGTCTTCCTATTCCGGAACATTTAGACATATTTGACTGCTGAGCAAGCAAGAAAGTCAAAAACACCAAAAGTTAATTTCTCTGTACGCTTCCTTTAATTAAGAAATCCCACACTGCAAGTAGTAAACTTATGTTCCAATGGATGACTGCAACTGGCAGCTACCTTCGTCTACCTCAAGAGAATTGCTGGGATCAAAGTAAGCCAAGAGCAGGAGAAAGTAAACAAGCAAAACTCATGTGCTTGCTGGCTGGTAGTCACAGGACCTAATTTTCCAGGCATAAACAGTTGTATTATTTATGCCTTATTTATATATACCAGGTGCACATAAGTTTCCTTTGGGGACTGCAAAACAGTTTCACACTTATTGTGATACACACCCACATACACACTCCAGCCGAGGGAGTCAGTAAAAAAACCCCATGACACACCTAGAGAAACCTGACAAATTATGCAATCTACACTGTAGACCTACATTACAAATAAAAGACTATACTTCTGCCTTTTTTCTAGCCAGGAGAGCTCGAAATACTGTCCAAAGCGCTGACACCACCAACCTCAAGGCTCCGCTTCCACCTCAGCGTGTGACGAGCCCCTTCCAATCACGTCCCACCTCTAGCTTTAGGTGCTCACGCCGGTGGCACCAACCGATGGCCACCCACTGCCTCTGCAGCTCCTTTGTCACCTGAAAGGTGGCTCCCCCAGCCCTTCCCAAGGGCTCACCCGGCCTGACCCTAGTCCTGCCGTTTCCCCGCGTCTCGGCGGGCAGTTGGAACCCTCCGTTCCCAGTTACCCTCCCGCTTTCCCGGCGGCGCAAACCTCCCCCCCCCCCCAACCCCGCAAGCCGCCGCCGGGTCACGTGGGGCAGAGCCTGCGCTTCCGCCTGTCAGCCGGCTCCGCCGCCATCGGGCCCCGCTTCCCGCCCCGAACGCCGCGACCCCGGGGTTCCTTCCCGAGGTGTGGGAGTGTGTGTGTGTGTGCGGAGGAGTGGGGAGGAGGGGGGAAAGAAGCGTAAGTTACGAAGCTGAAATAAATCCAGCCCACGAGGAAATGCAGCATCACCCAGCAGCACACCCCCACCCCCACCCCCCGCCTCCGCTCCCAACAGCCATTTTCGCGGGCGGCAGGGTGCGAACCCCGGACTCACAGAAGCGCCCCACAACCTTGGCGGGGGCGTGAAACCCGGCACATGCCCTTGGGGGAAAAAAAAAAAAACAAAAAAACAAGGTCTCGTTCCATCACCACCAAAAGCGGGTCCTGAGCTCGGGGATGCTCTTGGGACCCACCGATAACCGAGAGGTGCCCCCTTCGAGCCAGCAGCGATTCGCGCTCTTCGCCCCCCGCCATGGAAGGGAGCGCCAACGCCGCCGGCCTCCCGGGCCTCCCCGCACCCCGGAGCTATGGTCGGGCCACCCCGGCTCCCTCCCACCGGGAGATCCCTCTGTGGGGCCTGACAGAAATACAGACCCCCTCCCCCTGGGCACCGAAACCAACCCTAAACCCCAGGAACGGTGCCGGCCGTGGGGGGGAAAGAGAAGGGGGGGAAAGAGAAGGGGGGGAAAGAGAAGGGGGGGAAAGAGAAGGGGGGGAAAGAGAAGGGGGGGCAGGGGGAGGGGGGG